>DVQK01000495.1:0-11063 GCA_018231685.1 Heliconius clysonymus
GTCTTAACACTAGGTTCCCTCTGCCTACCCTGCTGTGTGCGAGATACAGCGTGAATTATTTTATTTTATAATTTCTTATTTTTTTGTTTACCAAATGCTGATAGAAATTATAGGCTTGTTTTAAACATAAGGATATACTCGTATACATATGTGGCGTTATATGTCATAATACAGAGTCTAGTAACTGATAAGGGCATAATGTGGTGTAACTGAAAAAGGAATGTCAAATAATCAATAGTCAATCAAGATTCTTCGTGTATGTGTGTATGATAAATCTTCTATGTAACAAAAAGTTACGTTTAAGCATAATCAAAATAGTTTTTTTTCACACTGTATACCCCACATAGCAAAGTAAGCAGAGGGAACCTAATATTAATATACTCCGTTCTCTGCTTTCTGCCGAATTGTAGAGGCATTAGCGTGTTGAGTGGCGATTGTGGGTTCGATTCCTGTTCGACAACCGCCGCGTTTACAGTTACACTTGGCTTTGCGACAGCGCCACCACGGCCTCTTTGTTTTTTTTTTTAAATTTAATTAAATATATATATATACATATTAGGTTCATACTGTATTCTGCACACAGTAGGATAGGCAGAGGCAACCTATTGTTAAGACACCCTCCCGCTCCCTCACTTTTTTGCCGGATTTTGGAGGCATTACGAGGAACTCAACTCCGGACAATTTAATTGAATTGTTGTATGTAACATGTTTGGAAATGCCACTAAACTCTTATTTCATAAAAAAACCACCCTTAATTTAAATATATTAAAGGAAATCATTTAGAAAACGAATCTATTGTTTTATTGGGAAGTAATTTTATTAAAGTTGATAAATTTAATTATCAAAGTTACGAATTCAACCAGGTCGAGTAGCAAAATTCCACCAAATCATCCTAATTGGAACGCTAGTTTGACCCGAAGTTGGATGGCGCTATGGTAATATGACGCCAGAGTAATGACGCGTCACATTACTTTGTACGTCAAAGTAACATGAAAATATGTGAAATAGTAGCAATTTCGCTTGCCGATTTACAAGGATGCAATGGCCATGTTTTAGAGTATCTTGTAACTTGGACACGGACATTAAGGTAGTTTTATTGGTGCATCGCGTTTGAAATATGGAGTGAAATAGGAAAAGAGACGTGACTGGAAATTGTAGTTGTAGGATAATGCGATAGAAAAGAGAATACCGTAGCATTATGTTGAAATAGGAAATAAATCCTAGTGGGACACGTCAGGACTCGGCGAACGCGTACACTATTTGTTTGTGGGTTTAACAAATGTTTACTCTCTACTTTAAATATGTTAAGCAACGTTTAGATTGCGATCTATTTACGAGTTAACCGAATCTAAATTCACGGAATTTATAACAAAGAGTAGGTAATGCAGCCGCTGCTTGTGTTTGGATTGTTATCGTCGTCGTCAGTACTACAGGAATACGTTAGTTAAAACAATTTCAATACAATAGTAAATAATATTTAAAAGAATAAAATTTTAAAAGTGTTAAAAGTTTTGGACGATGCACCTATAACTTAATTGGCTGGCGTCTGGAGCTGGACGATGTCCAAAAGTTCACTGGATAGTTAATTAAAATTCTGCATGAATCTTTATAGGAAACAAATACAAATACTACATGTATTTTAAGCATAATTAATAAGCGTAAAATCATTTGCGTTGTGAACGATTTGTTACAAAGCTATAAAATGAGAAAGCTTCCTAACAATATTACAAAACACAATCACAACCATTGTTCATGTAAATTAGTCCCAATTTCCAAGGCCTGGAAGTGAATCTCAGATGGAGATTCTCATTACGCTTCAGTAGCGGCAGACGCTGGATGATGGATATCCATACGCCGTGATATATTGAAGCGAGGCGTGCATTATTAGAGGGCCGCCGACGTGTAATTAGTCAAGAGCGCTTGTTGATTACTGTTTCAATGGGATTGCTTTAGTTTAAATTTTATCTGATAACTCAGTTCAGTTAGATTGTCTTTTGTTAGATAAGACAACTTATTAGATTATACAAGTGTTCTGGTTTCTTTCTGGACTGATTGTTCTGTAGTTGATAGATTGGTAAATTTGAAACTTAAAATAATATGTACTGGGTTTATATAGTAACGTTCGTACTAGAGCGCGTCGCATTTAAATAATGCGTCATACACACCTTTTTAGAAATAAATATTAGAAAGTGTTGTTTTTAATTGTAAATATTTATATGTCAACAATAAAATACATTCCATCCAAATCCATCCATTAATATAAAATAAACAGTATTACAATTTTTTCATTACTCTGAATGTTTTTTACCTACATATCCACACACTTTTTTTACTGTTTTGTGGTAATATAGATAGGTAGCTAGATATGAGAAGTACTTACTTAAAATCAGAAGTAATTGAATTAAGACTGTTGCTATACTTAAACTGTAAAACAAATCCAGATGTTTATTTGATATAATAAAATAAGACAATTTAACATTATAAACAGAGTATTCAGCAGTGAAAATATAAATGTGTAAATCACTGCGGCTATGGAATATTACGATAAAATAAGCAGACCATGATATATGGGGATGAGTAGTCTGAGAGGCAATTTCTGATATATTTTTTTCAGCCATGCTGAAGTGTTTGGTTGTCTTACAAGAAAATATATTTTTGAAATTGTCTATAAAATGTCTTCTTCTTCTACTTCTACTTCTAATATATGTAGTGAGTCTTTTTTTTACTTAATACAAAATTAAGTCGCTTCCCGGCAGTAAGAGTGCAACCTTTAAACTGCGCAATGGATTTAAAAGCTGTTTTGCACCAATTGATGCAGTGAGTCAAGCGCAAGGTTTATATGTATAATACAAAGCGTTGGGCAAAGCCACGAGCGAAACATTAGTTTCTTTATATATATTTTTTAATATTTAAAAGGTCATGCTCACAACTGAACAAAGCCAGGATATGTAGCTACTAATTAACAATGCTAATGATGCAATTCTTTGCAATGTTATTGTAGTAACAATGATGTTGATGCAACTGTTCATTTAGCTAGGATGCGTCTCGTTTGACGCGAGATAATAATATCATTGGATAACAATATTATGGGGGACAAACATTCAGAATATCCAATCTGTTAAGTGATATATATATATATGTAATATTAGACTATTTAAATAAGCTTGAGGTTAGTCGTAACACAGGGGCACAAGCGTGTGACTGTAAGTGCGACAGGTTGTGGGTACGATTCCCACTTGAGGAAATAAAATATTTAATATTTTTATTTCTTCGCTTTCGCTTCGCTTTTAGTTCCGCCACTCAACACGATACAATGCCTCAAGAATTCGGCGGAAAGTGGAGAGCAGAGTTTCTTAATACTAGCCCCTCTCTGCCTACCCTGCATGCAGCATACGCTATTATTGATAGGAAGATATTTATTTAAAGACTAATAAAGCAAATAATCTCTAAAATAACGATTAATTTTATAAATAATGACTGCTCTGAACATCATATTTTCTACAACATTGTGTTGATTTTATAAATGAAAAATAACATTGATCAAAGCGTCCAGTTTCCGAAACAGATAATAGTTTTAATGAACGGAATCCCAGCTTTTGCAATGTTCACGTTCAATTGGAAATTGCAAATGTGGATAAAAGGTCAAATATACTACGCTTGTATAACATCTATTTTTAAATTCAAACAAAGTTAGAAATAATTAATTTGCATTTGATATTTGATTTTCTTATTGAATTATATTTTAATACTATTTTAACGATCGTATTGGTTAAAACAAAATTAGGATATCAGCGTGAGAAAGATTTAATACATAGATAAATATTTGGGAGAGTTATATTAAGAAAACAAATTACTATCAAAATTTCCTAGACGCCGCCGTTTCGTAGCCCGGTGTCACAAGAGTGTGACTGTAAGCGCGACGGTTGTGGGTCCGATTTCCAATCGGAGAAATGAAGTATTTAATTAAAAAAAATCATTTTCCTCGCTCTAGTAACAAGACAGCCGCGGCGTTGAGTTCTGCCACTCAACTCGCAATGCATCGAAAAGTCGAGTGCCTTAACCCTCCCTGTGATTATTGCCGCTAAACTATGGTTGCAACGTGAGGTAATAAATAAAAATAAATTCTTACTTTTATTATCTTTGAATAAGTCATATAGATGAATCCAACAATATATTATATATAATAGACGTTCACTAGTATTACATAATGTACATAAATTTAAACAAAAACACCGGATAGATAAATTAGCTGTCCGAAATAACATTATAAGTGAAATCCACGACCTTCAAACTGTGACTTAATTTCGTTAACTTCCAAAACATTGTTTTACACAGAGCAGCGACGTATCTAACAGTTAAACGTTACTATATAACATGATGTAGTAATGTAAATAACTAAGCGCAATGCTCTAGTTCTTGAACTATACAAATTACGGTGTATTCGTGACTATGCTATTATCGAACAATGGACATCTCTCGTGAACTGGGGCAAATCACTTTTCTTTGTTTTACATCTCATTAAAATCACTTTAAATACTTTGTATATTGAAAAACTAAAGCTCTTAGAAAAAGGAAAAATTAATAAGCTTTATTCTACGGATTATTGTACTAGTAGCAGTTTCCCTTGAGCGGGATTCTTTGAAACAATTGTAACGATATAAATTGCAAATACTTTTTTAATGTCAGCTAGAAATAATAACAGTTTCAATGTTTTTATTTATTTATACTACACATGAGAATACTCTATCTATTGGTTCAGTTGTAAAAGTTTAACGGGCAAATGTTATAAAATAATAATTTTCTGGCAGTTTCCCATGAAGCCTCTATATGATATAAATAGGCTGACGTCAAGGCGTGGGCGATGCCAAGTAGGCCACTGGGCTAGCATGGTTTCCTACAGCTGTTCGCAAGATTACTTGTGTCAGCGTTGGTCAGCATCCTTTTTGTGAAAGTAAAAGTGCTTCAAGAGCTTTCGATTACGACATTTTGCTGGTTTTGCAATTTAAAGAGATAAGTAAAAGGTTATATTCAAGTTCAAGTATACGATGGATTCAGATTTCGGTACTAGTTATATCATAATATATTCCTTACTTATGGAATGTCGTTCTTATATCTTAAAACTTATTTTTCAAGGATGATTTACATTCAACAACACATTTTATTTAGGTTATTTTAAAGATAAATATTAAATAAATACAGTTATTGCCGTGGATTGATTATCTGTTTCTATTTTTCAGTGAAAATTTAAAAAAGATCTATCAAAAGTAGTTATTTCTTTGTTTTTATATTAGGTGAAGGAAGATTCAAATAACAAAAAAAAGATTGCAAAGGACTTAATCTTGTCATTTCTAAACGTATCAAATAATATACATTTATTAATTACAACAAGTAATATTCTAAATTAAAGTATTAATGTAATTAAAATTTCATACTCACCACCAACGCTGGGGAATAAAAAGTACTAACTGTTAATTGCATGTTGTAAAAGCTTAAAAGCGATAAACTTGTAGATTATACATGATTTATGGCGCGGACGTTAATAATAGCTATCTTTAATAAAAGCCCGGACAGTTATTAAGTCGGGAGGCAAACAGTAGCTTCCTGCGCACGCAAAACTGATTGATCTAGTGGATTAGTTGCAATATGCATCAAACTTTTATATAAACATTTTGTTGTAATAGTTTTTAATATTATCATCATATATTTTTTTGCCTCATCTTGCAGAGAAGATATACATATATAGGCAATTGTAAAATAGCTGGTACTGACATAACACCTTTAAATGTAGGATACACTAAGGACAGTCCAATAAAAAAATATTATCGTCCATTTGTCGCGCACATACAGCCTTATATATTAAGCCTTATGTGATTTTCTCATGGATGCCATTGTCAGAAGTGGACCAAAATAAAATGGGACCACACGGGAAGCCCTTGGGAAGACCACACTTTCAAATAAAAAAATCATCAGAATCCCAGTCAAAAGTTCTGAGAACAAATATAAAAAAACAGTCGAATTGATAACCTCCTTCTCTTACAGAAGTCTTTTAAATTAGAAAAATCTGAATAAGAAATAACTTATTATATCATTTGTATTATTACAAATATAGAACAAATGAATTTATTGTAGCTTCAAAGATATATGTATGTTTAAACTTATGTATACTTTCAAACGAATTAAAGATTTGAATATTATGCACACTAATAACAAAACACTGCTACTTTTATTCTACTTATATCCAAAGTACTACTGCATCTCAATTTAATGTAAGAATATCAATGAGATAGATCTGTACTTATAATAATCAGATTAAGTTATATTAGACACATCTTGACTAGCAAATATTCGTGCCTTTTATTAAAGTTATTTGGGTACCGAACAATGTATAATATTTACCGTTTTTGCTGGGTACCTCCTATTTTAAATAGACTATAAACATAATATATAACAATGTGGAAACGTATTTCCCATTTTTATATTTAGATTTTAGACATAACTTGTCATAGGTAAAAGGATTTAATTTAGATAGTTTTATAAGGCGACTATTTTAGGCAATATTTTGTTTACAATTGTGGACTATGGCTTCAGAATTTATTACTCGATGATAGCTGCGTTAATTGAGTAATATTGATAGCCGTAATCAGACGAAATTTTTAACTAGTAGATATTATCATTGAATTGATACAATATTATGAATACGCTTCGTTTAAACTGCTAATAATTTCGCGGTGCAATTTATTACTGTATTCAAGAGATATATGTATTTGGCTAATAATAATTCATCAGCAGTATGTACAATAGATTTTGGATTTCATATTATTTTAATTCAATATTTTTATTACGTAAATTTATATTAAAATTTTTATATATAAAACATGTCATTTATCGAAAAGTAGGAACAAAAGGTAGTAGACGTAAACCAACCAACCAACCAACTTGCAATTTTTTTATATATATATATTTTCTCTCTGTTGCTAATTTTATTTTGTATAGAGCATGTTGCTCACATAATAATCATCTGTATACTAAGAACTTAAACTTAACTTAGCTTCACGCTTTATCCCTAGCGGGGTAGTAAGAGAGAACGGAGCACGTTCTTCTTCATTCTCACCGTGACATCCTCGGTACAGGATACAGTCTCAGGTACTAGACCTGCCATTCTGTGTACCTACGAAGTCCCTACCTACTCCGCATATCCTACGAAGAGATCGCGTCTCCACAGCATTCATCTTTCCTTCATTCTTCTTCTGTAATACCCACGTTTCGCTGCCGTATAACAGCGTCGGTACCTGCATTGTGTACGGCCAAACGCGCAGCTGTGCTGACGTTTCGCCGTCTCATCAATGCAGCTAAGGCTCTATTAGCCTTGTTACAGGCAGCAATACGCCTTTATACTATGTATGCTGCCTGTATACTAATATATAGCCTATATTACACTTTCGATTATATAATTAAAATGTTTAATTAATATTAATGTTAGGTGCAACCAAGTACTATATAGTATAATAATAGAGGCCACAAATCTGCATTTTAAATAATTACAAAGTTTAGTTATGCATAACTACGAAAATTTATCATATTTAGGTCTGTTGCAAAACTTGTTTATACCAGTATTTATCCCATTAATATTTATATTGTGTGGCTTGTTTAGCTGGCGAACTATTCCGTTAAATAAGCCTATAATTCAAGATAACTAAAATATATAAATATATCTATATATGCAGACTACAAATTTAAAATTGAGCTTTTTTTTCGAGTCTAAACTTACAGACTCGAATAAACGGCCAAATTGCTAGTGTTTACAAAGGTCACACAAAACTAAAAATAGTATACCAAATGGCAGCATGAAATGTGCATCGGCATGTTAAAACATCATCAGTCAAAGTACATTCGATGTGAATTACAGCATTTACAGTCCAGATAACGGGTCCACGACATTCCGATGGGAAAATGTCCCTTTGATGTGTTCTATGGCGGCGTCATTAGCGATACCATTACAGAGCGCCCTCTGTCCAACTAGCTATTAAAGTAAAGATAAAAATGAAACGATTGCCTTGTTGCTGCATATTTATGTGAAGACATTTTGGGTTGACCTTTTAATTAAAATGGCCAATTATTTGTCATATTTTATAACGTATTGGTCGCGTTCATGCATTCTTTTTCAATATAAATATACAATCAATTTTCATTAAGATTGAAAATCCTTTACAAAGACGTTGTTCTAATAATTTTATCTATATCGTCATATACGGTAAGTGATATATTTGCCACGTTACATTTTCCATTGGTATGAAAAATTACATGTGATTTGTAAATGAAGGAGTAGCCAATATAATCTGTATGCATTATCTACGGTAGGTAGGTATATTATTTGTAATATTAACTTTCTAGCAATTCAGCTAAAATAACTAGAGCAAGTTGCTTAATATCATTAATTAAATAATGATTAGACAAATTGTCATTTACCACTAAGCTAACGCACTAGAAATCTGATATTTACAAAATAATATTCCGTTTCGCTATCTCACATACCCAATGAAAATGAACGCCTCGTCGTACCATAGACGTAGATGTAAAGACAGAACTTCTTAATTGCCCCCCAGACGGAACAACGGGATTGTGGAGTGAAGATAAGGGAGCCGAGATAAACAATTAAGCGACGATATTGAATCAGAATATCTTATGAGTTATACTTCGATGATATTAGATTAATTTGATTTAGTCATTTATCTGATTTTGAAGATAATTGCTTTATGAATAATCTTAATGGGAATGAATCAATTTTAGCGACGAATATTATGTACGTCTTAATACATTTATTACAGTTTTTTGTATTTGCAAATTGTTTGTAACTACTACACTTGTATATCTGTCAAGTTATATGTTATATGTACCTACATGCTGTTATAATACCGAAGAGTAAGTGTCAACTGTTAAAGAACACCACAAAAAACATCAACTACATAAACTTAAAATATTAATTTAGATTATCAATTGCATTGAATCCCACATTTACGACTTAACTCAGAGAGGAGGCATTATAATCAATAACAGTCTAACACACATAAAAAAGAAGTAATATTTATCAAATACGAAAATAAAATAGTCTTTTAAAAATTATTTACAAGAATTAAATTATATACATACAAAAATATAATAATATCGTGTGCTCTCATCATATTTTCTAGTAGTATGTACCTGAAAAAAGAAAATAAGAATAAAAATAACATTTCTTATTAGGATTAAATAATTGGTAACTTAAAGCAATATAAAAATGTAAAAAAAGTATCTGATGGAATTCAATTTTAAATCCAATATTTGTAATGTCGAAAGAGCTCGCAACCTGACGACGATATTATCCGAGACGTGAACGAAAACCACAGGATGAAAGAGCGAATGACCCAAGGAGACCGCTCCGCAATCATATAGAAATACTCCAAATTTGATATGTATTTTATTCACGTTAGCAAAAGCTTACTTTTCAGTATAGAATACGTGGAAAGAAATAATAAAAATAATATATTTGGCCTTTTTATTTAACATATTTTAAAATACCAACTTATTAAGGTTACTACTACGAAATAATTAACAATTACTTAGTCCCTTCTTCGTTCGCGTTATTGTTTGTTCAACCGTTAGTCAAATTCACATATAGATATTGGTAAAAGATTCCACGTTGCACTCTATCCAAAAAAACCAGAAGAAGTAAATATTTTATATCGTATATGCAGCCGATTCATTTTAAGACATGTGACCTTTGAGAATTAGGTTAGATATAACTGTTAATAGGACTTACTGTAACTGCGCCGCAACGACGCAACGTATTACAAACGCATTTATATTGCAATGATAATATTCCAAATTTACTAAATAACTTCCAAAACTCTATTAAAATTTGTACCATGATACCATATGCAACGAATTATGTATGCATTAGAGCGTGTCACATGGTTTTTTAACGTCGCTACGAATATTGCCTTTTTACTTTGCATGCATATATTTATTTGTATATTTATTTTAGATAAGCTCTCCTGTATTTTATAATATTTTTTTATGGCATAATAAAATTGGGTTGTCTTCAGATTTTTCTAACAAAGTGCATTCGCAGAATAGCTTTTATGAGTTTTATTGCTAGTGATTCGGTATTTCAATGTAAAAGTATTTGTAGAGAACAAAGTATAATATGAGAAAACTCGTTGGGAGTAAAAGCTTGAAAATGCTGCAGTCTGTTTGAAGATTAGAATTTAGAACGAAAACCTTTTCAGCGTAGGTAACGTACATTTTTAAAATTTCAGACTCTGAAAAAGTGCTACGTAGTGTTTATTTAACAATGTATCATTTATTTACTTACCTGTTGAAAATTATGTTGTAATACATTGAATATAAGAAGTATCGAACAATGGTATGGATTCCATAAAAAAAGGCGACACGTAAAAGCCCACATTGTTAAAATTAATAATTTCTAAAATATATCCGTTGTATGAATACAAATAGAGAATGTTTGCATACAGCGCACATCGCTTGCAATCCTATCTTGCATACTGAGTAACCATCAAATTAGTTTGAGCAAAATTAGTTACCATTCCATGGAAGATAAGAACTAATTTTGCATGTACTACCGAAAATCTAGTTTTCAAAACGTTGTGGTCGATACTTGATATATTATTGTTCGTAAAAAACGTGCTTTGATTAAAAGAAAGCTAGATAAAATGCCTATAATAATATCTATTGTACATCTCTCATATTGAGACCGTCTTGGCGCAGGGGCACAGGTAAACGCAACGGTTGTGAGTTCGATTCCCACTCGCAAGAATGAATTATTAGTTATTCATATTCTCATTCCGCCATTCAACACACAAAGCATCAAAAAATCGGCAGAAAGTGGGGAACGGAGTGTCTTTCCCTCTATCTACCCTGTTGGATGCGGGATACGGCGTGAAGCTGGAAAAAAAATGTCTCATATAAGTTGTTTTCGACATTGAACTTTATTTGAATATTGTAAATATTTACGCATAATAACAACTTTAACTAAGTTGAATAACCAAGTAGGCAGCGATAAGAAT
>DVQK01000496.1:0-11062 GCA_018231685.1 Heliconius clysonymus
AGTGTCTTAACACTAGGTTCCCTCTGCCTACTCTGCTGTGTGCGGGATACAGTGTAAAATTGATTTATTTATTTTATTAATTATAAAATGTCTTTCAGTTTTATTATCGGTAATGACTTTGACAGAAATAAAAAATCTTAGTTAAGAACTCCCAATCATTATTAGCAAACTTAGACCATTAAATTACGTCTTCTTATTTTTAATAAAACACTTACTCAACATTCAATGACATAATTTTAAATATTATATTATTTTAAAATATCTAAAAAATATGTGTGCCTTCATAGTGTCTTAAGTATGAAAATACTTACTATATGTGGCAATTGTGAAGGAACCTGACTGTGGTCGGGGGTGATGGCGACTTTTAGTCATACTTTTTTATTTTTATGCTTTATTATGTTAAAAGCTCCTCGATTTCTCATACTATTACTTAAATCACTTTTTTTTTAAATAATGTTACAATGGCAGCATAGCATATCAAATACTTACTCAACATACGGCGATATTTCTTGCACAGTCCATTTGGCTTTGGTCTGAAAAAGAACCTTAAACCTTTGATTAATGTCTTCTGGCAGGTCCTTCTCAGAGAACCCCCACACCACTTGTGGTAAAGATGTTTTGTCTATTAATGCTATACCTGAGAGTAAAAATTCCTGGAATAAATAGTAAATAGACCTTTACATAAATATTTAAATTGAATTATATAATATTCTAATTGAACTACGAGTAGATAAAATTAGAATAATAAATGTAGTATTCAAATATTAATCTGAAATAAGAAGCGCCGCGTCTGAGTGTAAACTCGAAAGCTGTGGATTTGATTTCCACATGGCGGGTTGAATTATTTTAATTTCAGGTGGTAATAAGGACGGGTGAGGGGTCAAAAAATTAGGTTATTTCTGGATACATCTACACCTAAAGTATACATAATAAATACTTGCATTAGTTGTCATCCCCTCAGGTACAGAATCCTTCCAAGCTTGCAAAAATTCAGCTAAATTAAACTTGCCCGCACTTTTTAAAAGTACTCTTGCCAAGAAACGACAAACTTTATCCTGTTTATACTCATAATATTGTATACCATCTTCACTAACCGATTCTAAAGTATAAAACGAAAACATTGCTTCTAAAATACATTCTGGCACTAATTCCTTCAAACTTTCTAGAGTTATTTCCTTAGAAATTTTATTCAATGGCCAAGAGTTTTCCTCTATTAAATCCAACAATTGTGATAATACGCGAAATTCATAATCAAATTCCAATAATCGATAATAATCATCGATTTTAATCGCTTGGATCTTAATCAATTCCGCATCTAATTCTTCTTGCGACGCCTGTATCTGATTTAGAATGGCGTCGTAAGTCAAAAGATTTATTTTGTCGACGGTGTATTCAAGTTCCAATCCCTGATACATGGTTTTTTCTAAAAGTTTCCTTAGCTTAGACAAACGTGGCTTACAAGGCTTTAATTCATAATAAGTAAAGAATGTATTAAGAATATCTTTATTGACTATTTTTCGAGGAGGTCTTCCATCATCGGAGTCGGTTGACTTATTTAGACTCGCATTAGATCTATCGAAAGAAGTATCCGAATCGCTTTCCATAGAATTATTGGCAATGGTCTCATCGAGGCCAGTGGATGCAGCAAGTAATAAATCGGGAACTAGAAGTAAGCTATTTGAGGTTTCAGCTTCTTTGATGTCGTATGTTTTGTTACTTGTACATAAGACTGCATTTTCGTCTGGATCACCTTTAATTGTAAAGAAATTAATCAAAACACAAAAAGTATCTTAGAAGAAAATATATTTTCAGACGCTGTCCTAACACGCGATATCTTCATAATATTGTATTAAGTTATTGCCAAATAGTAAATGCTAAGTGTTTTAATACCTAAGCTAGTTCTATACTAAGCTAAGTAATTAAAAATATGTCTTTAATAACGCACTTGTAAGTGCCTAATTTACTTACCTTTGAATATTAATTGATGGCCAGCTTCAATTTCTTTTAATAAATTGTCATCTAACAACATAAGTTTTAAACTATTATTTTGTTCATTTGGATCCGGAAATCTTAATATTTGGGTAATTTCTGTCAATTCTGATTCATGAAGCTTGGCTGTTTTTATTATTTTTCTAACGTCTTCTGGAGTCCTTTCCTCACTATAAAATAAAAAAAATAAGGGCTTTTATTTTAAAAATTAAATATACGTAAGGCTCATTTCTACCTTTAAAAAAAGAAAAGTTTTCTTTATTTTAATAATCTGTAACAGGACAAGACATAAAATCTGTCACAATTTGACATTCAAGATCGACCGAGTACAACCGAACTTCACAATTTTCCTGCGTGATTACAAAATCACGTCACAAAATAATATTAGTGTAGTAAATTTAGTGTAAAACAAACCAAAATGTCTATATTTGGTGATATATTGCCGATAAATAAGAATGAAGAGAAAAAACAAGGAGCAAATCTTTCACCTTACTTAAACTTTGACCCTAACTATATACCAAAAGTGCAACCAGAGTTCCTTTATCCTGACGAGAGTCACATGGCTTCCACAGCAAGACGGTCCAATGTAGCTTTGCCAATTATAGGCATGTCTTTTATTACTGGTTCAGGTAAGTCGTTCATATATTATAGACAATTTTGTTAAATAACCTCTAAAATATTTTACATAACAATTTCAAATATTTACCATATTATGATATTTAGTTTATGTGACATTTAGTTTTTGTAGAACTTTTGTAGATTTTAGAGGTAATCAAGCAAAAAATTTAATATTTAATATATGAATGTAATATAAGTTTTTTGTATTCCTGGTAGAAAATTAATATAAATTTCCTATATAAAAATGTCTGTATTTTTCATTCAAAATATATAAATTATTGATCATCTTAAATGCGTATATGTTAATATTAAATATATTCTTTGCAGGCATGGGAGGTATGGCTGGCCTGTATAAAGGGTTGAGAGCAACAACATTGGCAGGACAAACCGGCAAAGTTAGGAGGACACAATTAATAAACTATGTCATGAAACAAGGTTTGTGTATCTTCTTAAAAAAATTGAAACTGCATATGGTGTTCTGAAAATATCAGTCTTGAGTCTAGGGTACCTTGTTATTTGCAGAGAGAACTTAGTGTCTAGATTCTCCATCTGCTACTTGTCAGACAAATTTGGGGCATAGAGAGTTAAGTGACAAAACTAAATGCAGAAATTTACGCAAGGAAAAGAGAAATAATTGCTCTGAATAGGAATAGAACCAACAACAATCATATTTTCACATAATGTAGGAATAGTAATGTTAAGTTAAAAAACAATTTAAAGAAAAAGAGAAGTCAATAATATAATTAATAAAGGAAGAATGTAAATACAATAGAATTCCCTATTGCATTCTATTTGCATTTTCCCTAACAACTCATAATGTATACTTTAGAATATTTTACTATTTTCAATAAACATTTTGTAATTACCTTGTGCTTTAAATATTTTTATATTTTGTTTACAGGCACAACAACAGGATGCACATTAGGTATATTAGCATCAATGTACTCGACGATGGCGCTCGGTATAACATGGTTAAGGGATAAGGAAGACTCAACTAACACATTTATAGCAGCTACGGCAACTGGGTTACTTTATAAAAGCACAGCTGGCCTCCGCTCAATGGGCCTCGGTGCCGCAGCTGGATTAACCCTTGCTGGACTATACACACTTGTCACAGATAATGATAACATATGGAGTAAAGCTAGATATATAAGAATGTGAAGCTGCCTTATTGTTTTGTAAATATTGGACTGTTATATTTTTAATTGTAGTCAGATGGATGATAAGATGGTAACCCCAGAAAGGATGTTTTAGCACTTTGTAGTAATTAAAGGGATATGTAATGTATGGTAATATTAATGTTTTATCTCAGGGACATAAGTAAAATAACCAAAGCTATCTCAAAGATATGGAATTAAATACTAAACCATAAAGAATAACCTTATCCAAAAAAATAAGTAAAACCTAATTGGAAAATCTTACTTTTAACTATAATAAATAAATAAACTTAGTTGCATCTGTTACTTTTTAAATTATGGTATTAAAAAAATATATTTTGGGTTTTTGGTGGTTATCAATTTATCATCATAAATGTCTATGCTGTGAGCACCAAAGGATCTGACAAGTGTGAGACTTATTTATGCCATGTCTTCCCACTTGTTGATTAGTGCGTCTATAACCCACCTCCGACTATGGACCCCATTGGAGAGGGACTAGCACAATTTCTTTAAGCCGTAAATAAAACTATTTGTTTGGAAAAGTACTTGTTTTATTTATTTATTATGGTGATTATTTTACATTATTTGTTATGTATTTACATTTCTGAAGTAAATAAGTAAAAGCGAAAGTGGCCTAACTCTTTTATTTTTTAATTTCATAAATATTTTTGAAAGAAGTTATAATTTCAATACAATTTTTCCACATAAAAGGAAAGTTCGTTCCTCCAGGATTACTTTTTACATCTTAATGGCTTATTTAAAATATAAAATTAACATCAAATATCCGCAAAAAGAAACATGAATATTGACAGTTTTATATTATAAATTAAAACATTTCAGTATTGATAGTGATCTTAGCACAATTATCTATTTACATAAGCACTCTATTTTAAATCAGGTATATTAAAATTCCGTACAGGTATTTTAAAATTCCGAAAATGCTGAGCGTGTTTTGAAAGACTAAATTTATTTCCACCAAATTAAGTGAATATACATTAGGTGCATATTTCAATTACTGTAACAGGAAAAAGACCTTACTTAAATACGAAGTTAGTTTCAGCGTTTGTCAATAGATGGCGTCAATGGCACGTAAAATAAAATGACCGTTGAATCTTTATCAGTAGTTCTTTTTTAAATTGCGTTGAGCAAACATCGACGAGAAAACAAATAAGATTATAATCGATATTAACTAATCTTACAAATAAAATGAATGGTTTAAGATACCTAGCCACTTATACAAGTCATATATATTTTATAATTTTTAGGCCTAGGCCCAGTTTCACCGGTTATGAATAAAACTTCAGATAGTAATCTAATAATGAATGCTATCTCACAGATAGGGAATGAGATACAGAATTATTGTTTCTTATATTTTCAAGAATCATTTTCTCATTAATTAACATACGATAGGATACGATTTGTTACTTTTTAAAAATTACAAGTACTTAATAAGTATGTAAAAATTAAATGCATGTGTCAAATATTGCTATTCGATACCTGTGAAACGAAAAATTATAGCTTGTCTGGCAGATAAGGCTGTCCGGAAACTGGCCCTTAGGGGTCTCTAAGGGCCAGTTTCCGGATTTAATTGACATGGATGAAAATTTACAGGATGAGATCCTGTAAATTACGGAAAAATAGTAATCAGGATGTATTTCTAAAATAATGTAGTGTTTTTTTATCGGCAAGAGCTTCATAACCATATTTATTTCAAATAAAATTAGTTTAAGTTATTGGTTCCAACATAGCACGAAGTAGTTAATTATATAGCCTACAATGATTATTTTAATACTAATCTTCAGTATCTAAGCACAACATAACTAATATTATTTTGTACTGTTACAATATAGGTACACTTATTAATAAATCTCCAGTCTGCCTAAAATGCGGATAAACGTGGTGAATGAAAAAACCACTTTGGCACCAATGTAACATTGTTACGACTTATCAAAATGATGACGTAAATATTATGAAAATGATAACAGATCTATTCAGTTTACCTTAAGACCTTATAAGATAACGTTCTAAGCGCCACGCCAATCGGTTTATTGATACCTAATATTCTAAAATAGAATAAAAACAACAGGGTGTGCAGAGGGGACCTAGTGTAAAAACACTCCGTTTGTTAAGTGGCGGAACTCGACGCCGCGCTTTGCCTCGTCACCATAGCGAAGGAATGAGAATATAAATTTAAATAAATATTTAATTTTCTCAAGTGAGGATCGAACCCACAACCAGTCGCGTGCCCCGGCACCATGACTGGCCTACACATACATATTTTATTTTATAATAAAAGAAAAGTTAAAAAATCCTGAATCTTTTAAAAACACTCAAAGGCTCTGATTAACTGAACTGTAAGTTCATTTCTTTATCCAAAATAATTTAATTATGTAGGTAATAATTGTTCATACAAAAACTTCTAAACTGAACAAATCTTAATTCTAATCAGTATTGCAATAATTTACAAAAATGTATAATAAATATATACAGAATATCATTTCGCAATATGAAATAAAATATAATATTTTCATAAAGATAACCACTATCGCTGTGACATTATCATTTACACAATATAAACCAAGTAAAGCTTACTGTATATTATACTTTTAACCCTATGGTAATAAAATTTATGGTTTATTTACGTGATCTTCACATGTCTTCCGCATCATTAAAAATAAGAAGAGAGAACCTAGAGATACAATATGATTGATGAGTCGTGGTCGCCCTTTTTCGAAAATTTCGAAATTAGGCTTTCAGAACTTTCTTAAAAATGTTAACTCAAGAAGAATCAAATCTGTGCAGTCATCTACAGTTAAATTCTTTCTTTAATTCCTGCTTTGATTTATAAGACTGGAGAAATAAAAATTATTTAATAAGTGCAGGCAGTTCAATAAGTGTGTTTTGAATCCACCACCACCGTGGTCTTGTAGCCTTTTTATATAAATTACTTAAATTTAAAACAAAATTTACAAATAGCATAAGATAAAATTATAGGGCACAGTTATTTAAAATCTAAGTTTGTTATATATCAGCAATGGATGGACTGGATGATATTCAGCATTTTATGGAGATTCATTTAGTGGTTTTTTTTTACATCTAAAAAGTTCAAAATGTATATTTAAGCACAATCAGACATAGCTATGCAAAAAATCAGTTTACATAAAATGGTACCAAGTTTAAAATTATTCTCATTTATATTTAATTATATTTAAATCATACAAAATTTTCGATATTTTCTCTTTTTACACATAAAAATATTTTGTGATTCAACAATTTCGTTTAATGCATAACTATCGTCTATTTTATTTTTAAGCATCCATTGCATTAATATCATTACATATTTGACAAAAAGGCTTATCCTAATTGACAGACATTATATTATATACACAGAACTGACTTATTAATAAAATCATAAAATATTTTTTAAAAACATTTTCTAACAATTGAGATTTTAAAAATTTACTCTTTTAATATAATATTATATAATGGGAAGCAAGTATTTATTAAATTTAACATACTAAATTACATTATATAATAACAAACATGGTAATAGATATATGGAACCAACAAATTATTGGTGTGTGACATACACCACAAATTCACAGTACTTATGAGCCATTATGAAGGGAGGAATTCAGAGAAGTGCCTGCGACTTGTGACCCAAATGTAGGCTTAAATGCGTTAACCGCTAACCTACCAAAGCTCCTCTGGCTACTTAACCAAATCCAAAATAGAATAGATTCAGAAACAAGATAAACCGAAACATATTTCTCATAACGTTACAAATTAACTTCTAAAGTTAAAACAGGTGAAGCCACATGTAATAACTAGTATACCATAATGATCAAGTATTTATACATTGACATAATGTTACTTTCTATTTTGTGTATACTTTCTTTGTAACAATCACAAAGAATAAGGCTGAATAGACAATATAAGACAACATGTTACATTTACATTAAATTGACTGATTGATGATGATAAAAAACATTGAAACAAAATACTTGAATTATTTAATTACTGAAAGTTATAAGTATTTTTATTTCTTTACAGTTGTAAAAATAGTATAACGATTATTTTATGGCTACTATTGTGTGTTATATGCAACTTTACATGTGAAATATATTTAAACAGGTTAATTATTATTTAACTTAGGCATTATTTAATAGGAGTTACTACGATGCAGCAAAATACTTGTTTTATTACTTGAATACTTCTTTAGTAGATTTATATATTCAAATTCTAAAGACATATTAACTTAGTTACCATATTAGCATATTCTAAAATAGTTAATTTCTGTTTTTTTTTACTACATTAACTAGAGCATGTCAAAATGAAACCTTACTGAACACTTAATTATATTGTAAGTTATTATGCAATCAATACAGATTATCTAAAAATATTCATTTCATATGTAAATGAAACTAAAACTTAACGGAAGATTGAAAATATTCACTTATCTGTTTTAAAAATAGTGTAACTCTGTCAATAAATTATGTGTAGGAAAATAAGATTTATATTTGGAGATATTTTAGATGCAAGCTATAGCCCTATAATAGTTATTTTTTAATTGAACTTTGCAGTCAGCGCTGCATCCTCTCAACTCTGAGGAGCAGCAATGTGTATGTCACGATGCTGCATTCAAAATTGACTTCATGTCGTCCGGAAGAACACAATTCAAATCCTCTAGCCTTCTTGCCAACAAAGTCCGTGTATTGCCAGCCACAGGGGGATCACTTTTTAAAACTTCACGTAGCTTTAAGACCATGTCAACTATTTCCACTTCCTTTTTGCCGACTGACCACATTTTCAAATCACTTTCAGCTAAAGCTTCTAACTGTAAAGCATGTAACTTATTTGTCAACTTACTATGTCTCTCATGAAACCATGCACTAAAATTAGGTGTTTTAAAAAAGTTTCTATATAGGCCTATCCAATCCCCTTTTATCCCTGTCGTCAGATGAGGTCCAGCTTGTTGTAACATTGCAAAGAAATCTTCAGGATTAAAGGGGTTTGGTATAGGTGGAGCTCGAAAGGGTGATATATTTTTTTGCAAAGGCATCAATGATGCCATATATCTTTCCAAGGGTATCATGAAACTCTGTGTCAGTTCTAAAAGATGTCTTTTAACCATGGCAGTCTGTACTTCAGATGGACGGTCTGTTCTTATACCGTTATGTAGCTTTTTGATTATTGCTTTATCTTTTTCTAAAAATGATTTATATTGTGTATAAACACCAGGAGCTGTGTCTAGATGCTTGATATTGCCAACTTTCCTTAGTTTGGTTTTGATTGATGTTGAGTCACTTAATTTGATAGTGTGAGGCCAGTGTTGTAATGTTTTTGTGAAGAAAGGATTGGTCACACCTAAAATTACATAAGGTGGGTTGAACTGCTTACGAGTAAATTCTTTAAACTCACTATCATGTATTGTGAAATAAGGTCTATACTCCGCTGCATATGGCAGAGGCTGAATAAGATAAGTCAATGCTTGCACCATGGCAGAACATTCTGTTGGGGAACTTGCCATCACTACTATAGGTTCAGCAGTCAAAACAAGCTCCCAAAGTAAATGTAGGTGTGATATTACACTGGCCAAAGCGTCAAATACATTAACATCTTGAATAGAAGCAAGTATGTGTGGTATGCTAGGTGAATGCACTTGCTTTATTATGTCCGACCTTGACACTTTCCCTGTCTGTTGATTAGGAACATATGACTGAAAAACAGTACCTAACACTGGCAAAAGCATGTTTTGTCCAGCATCAAGGGATGGCCATCTGTTTATATCATGGCATGCTGCTTCCAAGCTGTGCTCTCCATCTTCAAAATGCTTTGGTGCAATTAAATGGATGACCTTGTAAAACAAATTAATAAATGGCAAACGGGTGAGTAAAATTATGCTTTTCTGAAAGTAGCCTCGAGGTAGCGAAGTATCTTTGACTTGACGAAAATAAACGAAGCCCCAGTAGTGCGTGGAGTCCGCGCGAAGCGTTGGCACACTGTCCTCGTTATATATCAACTGTTGGGGCGTGAGTGGAGCACGAGATCGCAGTCTAACATGAAATTGAGTATCACCCATGCATCCTGAATTCGAATCGGGGAAAGCTAAATAGCAAATATTACATTTTTCTTGGTCAGTTAATTTTACGTTCGGAGGGTAAACGCATTCCATTGCCTGTCCAAGTTCGAGATCGAACGTGACCACACAAATACAGTGAAGCCAATCCGAGAACCTGCTCCATTTCGCATCAAATTCCCGTTCATCCGATGTCGAAATGTCACTGTCCGAATAACTTTCCAGTCCACAAGCCATTGTTGTTTTAAAATCTTTCACACATATTGCACTAAATGCCACGCGATGTCTCGTTTGTTTAAAATATTAAATAAAATAATAACATTGTTTACACAAGCGACATTACTCTTTGTCAACAGCGTGTAAAAAAAATACAAGAATATTATAAAGATAGCTCGCGACAGCTGTTCCGTCAACATGGCCTCGCGCGCCAAAACTGAAGTGAGATATAAGCGCATTAGAAATTTGCCTCATATACTTAATATTTATAGAAAAACACAATGTCTTACCTTTCCTCCATAATTACTTTAGTTTATTTAAAATTATATGTATTAGATTGCAGAAACAATACACAAAAAATAAGAAATAAGTAAAAATAATTTAACTAGCACAAAACTTCGTAAATAATGACGTTCCATTTCAAGCAAATTATTTTTTTAGTACCTATTTTTAAGTCACTAGATGTATAAAAAATAATTATAAAAGTTATAGTATTATTTATATATTCTTCATGATGTTCCTAAGGACTTGATTAATAAAATAATTAAGACAATTTTTTCCTTTTTTTGTGCTTACATTATGTGGTATAAAACCAAAAAAGATACGAAACGCGATTTTTTTATTGTGGGTCCGAATTGTACTTCGGATAATTTTTTCATTATTATTTTATGTTATAATAGATATATTTTACAGCTATTTCACTAGCCTCTTTAAACAGGAGGGGTTGAGGGGTTAGATTTGCCAGTCTTTCAGTGGGCAAAGATTGTAAGAAGATACAGAGGTTCCCTCTGCCTACCCTGCTATGAGTGAAATACAGCTTAAACTAAAAAAAATATGAAAATGTTAGAATATTCTATTTATTTAAGTGTATTGAAGAAAAAAATCGGTCAAGCGCGAGTTGGAATCGCCCACCGAGGCTTCTGTACCAATTTCATGATTGCGATTAGAAAATACCTTATAAATAGCAAACAAAGCTAACAAACTTAACTTAAACTTAACTTAA
>DVQK01000497.1:0-11058 GCA_018231685.1 Heliconius clysonymus
TCCCTCTGCCTACCCTGCTGTGTGCGGGATACAGCGTGAAGCTGATTTTATATGTATAGAAATATTATATAGAATGCTACCGTCGTGTAATATCTACCTAGGTGGCACTTAGCTATAGTTATAACTCAGAAATAGGATTTTGAGTAATATTTGATGAATAAATAATATCCCGATGTAGCCCTCGGGCTACAAGGCCTACCCAAGGACGGAGTCTAGACGAATTTCTGGATATCTAATTAATATTAAAATCGTTGTTGCTTTGTCTTGTTTAGAGTTTGTAATAACGTTAGGTTTGTTGCTTCTAAAATAACAGTTGAAGTGAAATGTTTGTTAAAGTGACTGTCAAATCAACCCCTGTATTGTTTTTTCAAGATTTTAGATCTCTATTTCTGTTGTTTAGTAGATTTATGTTAAAAGATGATGTAACTTATTATGCCATCGTGACGCTGTGCGCAAAGCTTTGGGAGTAAACGTGGGGTTGTGTCTTCAATTCTTATTCGAGAGAATGAACTGTTTTTATTTCCTCGATCTGGTAACAAGACAAAGCACGGCGTTGAGTTTCGCCGAGTTCCGTTTCTCAACACGCAATTGATTAGGCGGTGCATGGGGAATTGAAAGTTAACAATTCTCTTGAAAATTGAGCAATGCATGGGAAAAGTAGTGTCTGTTCACTAAATTCCTTCTATTTACCCCGTAATTTGCGGAAAACGGAAGACGTGAAACTAATCAATTACGTAATGTACTCGTATCTAATATTTGCTAAACTAGGTCACGTACGGCTAAGGTGACTTTCCCAAGCATAACCTTCACCGTGAAAAACAAAATTCATAGCATGCACTCCGCTCGTACCGAATGAATACTGAAAACATTTGTATTTCAGACATAAGTATGTAGGTCACTGGAGATTTATGTTTTTTTTTATTATAAAACGGTAGGCAGAGGGAACCTAATATTTAGACACAGACACAGGCAATACGTATAAAATGGCGGAACTCAACGCCACGCTTTTTACTAGACTAGACATTATTGTTATAAATTTACTATAGATTATACGTTTGTTTATCAAAATACCTAGAATACCTAGTATTTTATTTAAAATATGTACATATATAACTAGCTACGTTGGTTCCGTGGACGTTAAGACGTAAAATAAAAAAAATCCGCTTTTTATATATATTTTTGTATAAAATATCAATTTATATCCCATAAGAACATAATCTAACATAAATATATCATAAGAAATGCAAGTTTGCATTATTTTAATAAGGTAATTCTAAGCATTTTGACGTAACTGTAAGTAGGTCGGTCTATCGCGAGACGTATCGCTTGTTCAATGTCAGGTTTCCCTGGCGGTTAGAATGCACTTTCTTCCTGCACACAGCCGCGGTGTGTGCACATTGCACACCACTACGAGCTGGTAAACGAAAGTTTGTGAATGGATCTACAATACTATTACTATTATTTTTGTATGACACTCTAGTAATTTGTTAAGCGTGTATTGACACTTTGAAAATATTGTAATTTACTTTAAATTATATGTTTTTGTTGCTTTTTTTTCTTTTTTTATGTGTGTTTATAAATATGTATGTACATAGCAACACGTTCTTCTTCCATAACAGGGTAGGCTGATGGAAAGTAATGTATTGAGACACTTCGTTCTCTGCTTCAATGGCGAAACTTAATGCCGTGTTTAGCCTACAAGAATAATGTAAATAATTTAAATAACATTATTCCGCAAGTGGGGATCAAATCCTCAATAATCGCGTTTGCAGTCAGACGCCGTCCCACTTCGCCAGGAGTCGTGTATATCATATTTCTTTTGCTTAATTTTTTTTATAGCACTTACCTCAATTTAATGAACTCAATCTTATGAACGCTTAAAGTTATTTGTGTTATACTGTGGTCACTCTTACCTGAAAAGACAAGAAAATAGGATATTTAGTAGAATTACTTAAGATAAGATATAAATTATAAGTTAAATGGAATTTTAAACGTATTATCGAAAAAAATAGAAAAATCTTAAAAACATATTTTTTTGTCTGTACTTCCTGTGAAAGTGTCATGGGAATTTTGGCAAAGCACATTTGACAGCTACTGTCAGCTGTCAAGTTCTAGAGAAGGAACTCCTTATATTTTTTCCATCTACACACATCCCGCTCAAATCCGCACTTTGCCAATTTGTACAAAAAAACATTTTTTTACATAAAAACACATATTTAATAAAAGTACGATTACCATATATCGCTAAACCACTTAACATAGTAAAAATATTAAATAATATTATTGACATGCAAAATAAATTTGTGTTTATAATATTTTTAGCTATTGAGTTGTATAAAATGATAAATTTTATATCATATTTTTTTAGCTTCAGGCTACAACGAAGACAGAGAAAACCTGGGTCCCATGTGTAATGGTAAATTGCAATTCCGTTTCTCACTGTCCGCGAATTCTGGAGGCATTGTGATGAGTGTCAAAACTCAACGCCGTGCTTCGCCTCGTTACCAGAGCGAGCGAGCGAGCGACATAAATCAAATCATATATCATATCACTCGACATTTCAATGCGTGTTTCGTTAGACCACAGCTAACGGCTACTTTAAACTTCAGTACTTAGATACGCAATTTATCAAATATTGACTGAACCTAATTCTACTCTAAATTTATTTTATTATATACCAACGTAATATTGAACTAAATATATACATATATGAATGTATGTACTTATTGCAAATAAATACAAAACTGACTCTGGAATTAAACCCGTAACTTACGGCATAGAACTCTAAGTCTATATAAACACCGCTAATTCGCCCCCCAACGTTCGTCAGAACAATCTATTTATACTAAAAAAGCGATGTTATAAAGGCGTCACGTTATATACTGTATTCTAGGCTATGTAATACATATTTATGTCCTAGAAACGGGTACAGAATACATGAAAGCACACAAGGCTTTACAAAAACATCCATTGTGAAGGTTAATATTAGGACGCCGGTGCGTAATAATTAATTATACATATGCTACCTCGTTCCTGGGATTTGCAAATTTTTGTTTACGCATGTTTTTTTATATATTAAAAAAATATATATTATAGCTTCACGCAGCTTCCCGCATATAGCAGGATACATAGAGGTAATCTAATGATTAGACATTTTGTTTTCAACTTTACGCACAATTTTAAGCATTGAGTGTTGAGTGAGGGAACTCAATGCTTACGAGAGTAAGGAAATGAAAACAATACAGTTACACACGACTTCCTCAGGTATAATAAAATATCCTAACGTCCTATTGTACAATAAAATAGAAAAAAATGATGTTTGCACACTCAAAATTGGAACTACTGGAGAGATCTAAATTAACCTTATTTGAAATATGACTATTATAAATCCGCAATATGCTAAAAAAATATATAATATATAAACTGATGACATCCAGAAACTTGAAATATCGAAGCTCTTCATCACAACGGGGAAAGCGATGACGCAATTATTGCTACAATAAAAATTTCCACCGCATTTCATGACATAAACCATCTAATTACGCGAATTTCAGCCCAGACATATATTTACAGGCATGTACACTCACACTGGCCCACACACTCACACAAACACAGGCTCTACAGTGGCTCTACAGTATACAGGGTGGTTGTATAAAGAAAGTTAAACATAGGAGGTTTTCGGATGGTTTTGTGGGTGTAGAGTGTAGACGGAGGGTAACGTCCTCCCAAACGACCTTCAGACAGGGCGGTGGGCGGCGTCTCGGAAGCCTTTGCGTGTTGCTAGAAATATTTGATACTTGGGTCTGGAGTACGAACTCTGGATGATGTATTAGTGTATTTTTTGATATGGTTACACGGCATACAGATATGAAACGGAAAGGAAGTTTTATATTTAATAGAAGGTATATTGCTAATAATTGTTCTAGCATTTTTTATTGCTTAAACTTATTGATAAAATTAAACTTTTTTTTATAAATGGAGCAGTAAGTAAGTAAATGAAGTCATTTAGTTAACTGTGTATTTTTTATATACAGATAATTAATAGTACTAGCATAGATAAAAGCTTTATTTTTATATTATAATAACTTAAATTAGCTTCACGCTTTATCCCTAGCGGGGTAGTCAGAGAGAACGGAGCGCCAAACGCTACAGTCTATATTATAATGATTTCTTTTATAAAATATATTTTGTAATTTTTATAACAACATTATTCTCAGAAGAAAAAAGGGTTTAGCCTTTTTGAGAAAGGTACAAGAAAAATTACTTTTACTGAAACAATTATTTAAACAACTAAACCTGAAGTCTACATTATATTTTTCTTTGGAACTTGGAAAACTTCTTGTAAATTCCCTGGAAAATTCTGTCGAATCAATTTAACATTATTTTAGTTATACTTTCGCAATTTTTTTTACCGAAATTGTCCAAAAGCTAAATAAAAGGATCGGTCGCCCGTAACAGATTTCTTTACAAAGCGAAATCTAATTATATATGGCACATATACGTAGCTTTTGTAAAACTCTTTATATACTGGAGAGATTACAAAAATTAATGTTATTATATTCGAATATATATATTTTTATATCGGCACGCCATATTCAAAGGAGTTGAATATGGTTAGGCAGCAAAGAGTAAGTCGGCATCTTTTTGTAAGCATGATTGTTGTGGGTTCGAGCTCCATTTTGAGAACATTTCACACAAAAGAAAAAGCGTAGCGTTAAGTGCCGCAGCTCAATCCGCAGTGTATCGGAAATTGAGTAGAGGGTGGGGAACGAAGTGTCTTAACACTATACGTAACCGCTGTGTGCTATGGATACAGCGCAAAGCTATTAATTTTTAATGATGGAGTTCAAAACAGCAATATGAAATATAAGATTTGGCAAACTAAAATATATGAAATCGATACATATACAATGATTTTTCAAATATAACAATATTCTGTCCTACAAATAACACAACGTTAAGACATTTAATAAGATTTCCATATTAATATTTACGATTCCACAGAGAGAACATTTTCAGCTCAACCTAACGCTTAGTAGTAACTAAACGTAGTCTAGATTAATAAAACATAACATACTGAGCCCCGAATTCGAACCCGAATACCCTTTCAGCCCCAGAGGTTTTGAATAAATGACGACGGGGACACAGCCTTATGGCACACACGTACATGCTTGTAGTATCAACACACACGCACATTTACATACATTATTATTCCCTACTAATTCGTCTCAGCTCAAGGACAAACCTAGAACTGGGAGACCTGGAAAGACCTATCCACAGGAATACTCGATTTTAACCTCTATTACTCATAAATAAAGTTCAATATTTCATAATATAGAGTCAACATACTCCCTTATGAAATATTACCTTTGAGCTTTGAAAGCGAAATTTGTACCTGATGTAATTATTGTGTAATTTTGAGATTTATTACGTTGAGATAAAGCTGAAATTCAGTCGGTAGAGTTTCGTTTGATGATAGAGTGGGATAGAGCTATATGATAGAAAGAGACGACTTGGTCCGTGACCTATCCTACTCACGAATGTTGAGTCCCGGAACACCGCATTTTAACAAGTTGTCTAGACGTTTACGTTTGTGTGCGTTAGATTTGTATGTGTGCGGTGCGTTAGTGTGCTCTTATCTTATTTGCTGTGTATGTATGTGTGTGTGTGCGCCTGAATTATTAATTATTCTGGTGGTTAGGAATTTTCACGTTCAACCCGACATGTCGAGGTGTTTGTTATATGTATATATACATAAAGACATACATATACATATTTAGGTACACACATATATATATATATATGTATTTATGTAAAATAAATTGTATTGGCTGATTATTATAAGCGGCATGTTTGGTTTAAAGCAGTGAAAATAAGCCGAGCTCACAAACAAAATACGGCGTTAAGTTCCACCAACTAACACGCAATGTCCGAATTAGGGCGCACACGAAAACGGAATATCTTGACACTTTGCTCGCTTTACCAACCTTTTGTTATTGTGTGAAAAAGCATACAGATAAAAATAATAGAAGCTAATAAATAAATAAATATATAAAAACAACCCCCATCAATTAAAACAGCTACATTTATAAGAAATATTTGTATTTTCCCAGCGTTTTTTCATCGTCTGCGGTTAAAGGCTTAGTTCAAAATTCGCAGTAATATCACGCACCGTATACACGGGCCTAAACAAACAATACACGATGAAATATTCAAAGTGTTGCGTGTGCTTCGAAATCTAGATATTTTGAGCTTATGTATAAGGTGGAACAAATATTTACTAATATTAATTATGACAGCTTTCCTCATATTTACTTTTTGTGGCTGGAAAGTATAGTGATTAGTATAAGTAGTGTTTTTTTTTGTTTTTATAAAAAGAAACTATTAAAAATATATAATTTAATAGTATTCATGATGTATTGTGTATATAACAGGGCAGTGGAGAGCACGTGTTAAGACGCTTCGTTCCCCAAGCACCACTCAATTTGGGATAATTTAATATAAATACATTTATAATGGGATAATGTAAACACAATCATTCTCCCCAAGTGAGAATCGAACCGACAACAACGCGTTTATAGTCATGTGCTATCCCGCATTCGATGTCACTTCGATGGCCTCAACTATATAATAGAAATTATAAAATATATTTTAAGCAAGACCTAGAGTTTCATAACCTCCGCACCCTTGTTGCATAAGTTCAGCAACCCGCCGTCCGGACGAAGAGGCTTTCAACTCACTTCCACCAGACAGACGAACTTTAGGTTAGATATTAAGATTATTATCAATATAGAATACGGTATTTAAATTAAATTACCAGGTTTATTTTTTTATAGAAATTGGGGAACGTACCTCTTAGTATTAATTTCTCCTACAGGGGAAACCTTGTAATATTACTATATTCTCATAGCTTCAGATTGTATCTCGCACATAGCAGGGTAGGCAAAAGGAACCTGAGAATCTAGCGTTAAGACACTCCTTAATAGTAATATAGGTTACTTTTATTATTAATTTAAAGAATTATATAAATATAAATAAAAGGCCCTGAGACTTATCCGTATACCGCAGCCACAGCAGGGTAGTCAGAGGGAACCTAGTGTTAAGACACTCCGTTCCCCACTTCTTGCCGAATTCTAGAGGCAGTCCGTTTTACAGTCACACTTCGTGCCGCTGCGCCACGACTGGCCTCAAATAAAAAAAATATTAATTTAATTTAAAAGTTCATATACGAGTATATTACATTATGTCATGAGTGTTACTTAGAACTTTCATGTTTCAGCATACGGACATACCTACATATATATAGATAGAATAAAGAAAGTAACAGTTGAGATAATCCTGTTTCATAGTTATGTATTCGGGTTGGTGCCCCTTCGTCCGGACGCCAGACGAGGTGAACCTTTTAGTGACTTCCATCGTACTATGGTGGCCAAAACAATTTGTTTTGTTAAATATGTATGTATTTTTTTATTCTTCCCTGTTTTGACAAGATAACCAAAAAGACAAGCGACGTGATTTAATAGGGCGCAATGGTTTTGGGTTCGATCCGCACTCGGGGGTTGGGTAAATTTTAATTCTTCTTATTTCCTTACCCTAGAAGACAATGTGCTCTACTATCCTGCTATTTGCAGGAAATAGTGTGACATGTAAAAGGGGGCAGTAATATATTGTCATTTCCTTCTTAAGTCCCTACCTAGAGCTATCTAAGAAATAAGTATATTTTAATATTTAAACAATTCAAATTTGTATTTGGACTTACAATGGCACTTATAATTTATTACTTATTATAGGGCAAGCAAAAGCTTTGTTATAAACTTATATAATAATTAAATTATTATTTTTTAGCCCCACGCGTACGCATGTTCCATTTCCTCGAGTGGTAATCGAACCTACAACCTATCGCGTTAACAGTCGCAAGCTATGCCCCTGTGGCACGAATGGCCTCACTTATTCATTACAGTAAGCGAAGGTTCTCTTATATAATAACTAAACTAAATTTAAACAAAATATCAAAGTCTAGTTGAGATAATATTTCAAATTATCTATGTTCCAGGGATGCACGCAGGTGATTGCCCTCACGACCGAACCCCAGACGAGGTGAAGGAGGGTTTTATGAGACTTCCAGAAATTTCAGCTTAAAACCAAAATTACTAAAATGTTTATTTAAAAATTGTTTAATTGTAAAGTCACCTTCTAACTTATAAAGACAAATCCTAAGTTCAAAACTTTGAATATAATTAAAATTATATTAAATGACGTAATTAGTAACCAAAAAATCAATTATTGATCTAAATAATATAACTTTTTTAATATGCTTGTTTTATTTTTCTAAAGTGCGAACATTTCAATTTTTTTCTTTAGAATACCTTCAAGTTTATAATTTTATATTGCAATCGTACATTTACAGGCACAAAATAACTGAAAAAACTGTATACGTGAAGAGTATAAAATAAACTAAAAAAAATTGACTGTCTTAACATTCTCCCTGATTACCTGTTAAGTTTTTTACTGCAATGTTTTTTTTAATAATTTAGAGGTCTATTTCAAGAAAATACGTCATACGTACAGCAAAATATGTAAAACGTAAACGATATCATGCTTGAAATGAAACTTCCATAGCCTTTTGCTCAAAGTTTAACATTCTATTGGTAAATGCACGCAGTTCTCCGTCCTTTGCCCGGGCAAAGGAACTTCAGACGAGGTGAACGGGATCTTAATGTGACTTCCACAGGCTCAGAGTGAGATTACGTAGACTAGATGTTTATTAGTTTTTATTTAAAAAATATATATAAATAAATGAAAATATACAAATATTTTTATAATAATCTCTTAATAATAAAAAAGAATGGATCATCTCTGGGTTTTTTTTTCACTAATTTTTATATTGAAGATTAAACAATTTACTTTTTCCGTTTCTCGATTAGATTTTTTTCCGTATAACAAGCAGAGGTTCCTAGTGTTAAGAGCGTGTCACCCAATTTTCGATACACAGCACGTTGAGTGGCTACCAGAGCGGAAAAATGAAAATAATTTAAAAAAAATAATTCACCCTTCTTTATAGGCAGAAAAAATATTTTCCTATATTATATGAAATATAAAATTTCGCAGATTATAGGTAAAATAACGTGCGAATAGACATGAAGGTCGTCTGGACCAGAATGGTCGGTGTAATCGATTCTATGTACGAAGCTATATGTGTTGTATATATATGAAAATATATTTTGTATGTGATGAAAAAACATTGTATGTAAAGAAAATTGTCCCAGAGGCTATAAAATTAAATATTTTTTCTTATAATATAAAATATATATAAAACTATATTAAAATAATAATTCTTAAAAGAAGAATGTCAGTATTGTCAGTATGATGCAATAATTTCGTAGTCAATTATTTTATAATTATTTTATAAAATGTTCCTTGCTAATGAATAAGAACATAATACAATTTAGATAACACCTGTCAAACCTCTACGCAGTGCCCCGCTACGGCGTAGAGGACGCTACGGAGCCACGACCGGATGAAAGTCGTCGGATCGTCGACACCGCTGCGTGATACTCAGATTTTGTAATATTATAGCTTGTTTTATCAATTTTTACATAATTTAACTGGATAATTTCGAGTAGTAAAGTAATAATAAAATATAGCTAGGTTTAAATTTCGTAAGAGTAAAATTTATAGGGTTACAAAATTATATTAAATTATTAAATATTTTTTACTTAACTCCTGTCTTATTTTATAGGATAACTATAAGACAGTCTATGTCTAGTCTGATGAGTGATCTTGTTCTGTATTCTTCATTAACAATGTACAAGTTAGGAAGAAATCCGACTCTTGATCTTTGTTATAACAGATAAATAAGAAATAAAACATTAATAATAACGATTTATACAATAATTAATGTCACTTTTATAATTATTTTATAATCATTTTTTTTTTTATTTATACAAAATAAAGTACTATACTGTCAGTAGAATCAGGTTAAAATTAGATTTATACTACAATGCCCTATGTAATACCTAGACAGGATTAATTGATTAATCCCCAGGTTGCAATACGCTCCACTCATGACCGTACGACCTCCAGACTACCTTCCTACTGTGGAGAATGTCGTTGACCATATATAATTTATTAAATTTCTATATATATACAATATACAGAACATATGGGAATATACAGAACATATGGGAATATATTCTCGTGAACTTTAAAAAGACGAAAACTCCATTTTTACCATTCCCATTAGTTTTGTTAAATCCTCTCTTAGTGCTACCCTAATACCGGGCACCAAATTAAATATCAACGTTATAGGTCGGTGTAAGCTGGAAATACACTAACTTACGTAAACAGTAAATTGTGGAAAAAAATTGTCGAGTGAAATTTTGTGTTTGATTTTTATCCTGAGTGAACACAGAACTCGGCGCCCATATAGACATCCCATACTTTTGTTAATGTACTTAACATTTTACTTGGCTCTCATTTCATATTTATGTTTTTATGGGATATATACATATAATTATACCTAACTTAAGAGCTATTGATCTCAATATACAAAGTTCTAGTAGTAAATTTCTGTTATTTGGCTGTAGTAGGCAAGGGCAAATCGACCTCTAGACTGGCGTGTCGATGACTAAAATTTTCCTCATATTGCGTAAACCTGGGTGAACTTAGACATAAGCTCCATGGCGACCGTTTGGCGAAAGAGAGAATATTATTAATATTGATATGTACCTTACATCCTTTTTTATGTTTCGGTACGTTCAGTGACAGAGTTGGACCATTTATCATATTTTCCGAAGTATGTACTAGCTTCCAACTGCTGCTTTTCCACTCTTTGGAAATAACTAAGGTTGGAGGGGGTTCGAGTGCTGCTACGTTCAAATTTTGATGCGTTTTCTAAATAAGTTTTAAATATCTTACCTTCATAATATTAAGTATACATAGTACGGAAAAGTCACGTGATTTTTATGTTAACAAAGAATTAAACTTGTGATCTCTTTTCTAATAATTACGACCATTGCCAAACTTGAACACTAATACTACTATTAATAAATAAGTATT
>DVQK01000498.1:0-11051 GCA_018231685.1 Heliconius clysonymus
GAAGCTAAAAAAAAAAAAAAAAAAATTAATAATATTTTTGTTTTCCTGTTATTATTAATTTGACCAGTACGTCAAGTCGTGGCGCGGGGACACAAGCGTAGGTACAACTATAAGCGTGACATGTATGGGTTCAATACCCATTCGAAGAAATGAAATATTTCACTTTCTTGCTCTGGTAACAAGGCAATGCAATACAAAATAATATTTCGATAAACACGGTTTAACATTGAAGGCTACATACAGTACATTCTGTTTTTTATCAAAATAATATACACTATAATATCTTATATAAAATGAACATTAAACATTACATACATTTAGTTACTGGAGTGGAAAACAATTTTACTTTTCACGGCCGACGTAAGTATACTTTTTAACATTGAAATGCGTCTCTTGCACGTTAGCAGTTGTGTAATTGAATTGACTTTATAAAATAAAAGTTCGTGCAAACTACATATTGTAGGCAGAGTTAACCTTGGAACCTAGTGTTGAGACACTCCGTTCCCCACTTTCCGTCGAATCCAGGAGGTATTGCGTATCGTATATAAGGAACTCAACGCCGCGTTTTGAATCGTTCGTTACCAGAAACCAAAATATTAAATTTTTCATTCAATTCAATATTTAATTCGTGTGGTAATGGAACCCATAACCTGTCGCATTTACAGTCACACACTTGTGCACACTGCGCCACGACTGTCCACGACTTCAGAATAAATGAAAATGTTGTAGCTAAAATAATTACCTATAGGTATTATTAAAAAAACCTACATTCCTGGGACATTCACAGTTTGTCTACAAACAACAAATACCTAGGTATTACAATTTAAACAAATATATATTCAACATAGAGCGAAGTCAAATACAACTATGCATATAAAAACGGCGTATTCTAAATCAAATTATAACCGAAATTTCCGTTGAAAGTGAATTGTAAATGTAATCGTTTTCAATTCCTTTTACGCGTACTGCAATTTAACGTTACTTAAGACTGTGCAATAGATGATCTCAATTTTTTTTGCAAGATTTTTGCGAGATTACGATTTATAAAGAATAAATTGGAGGAGCAACTTCTTTGGCAACTTGAGTCATATTTTTAGCATAAAATTAAATATGCAGCAATGTTGCCAAAATGTCAAAATATAATTTCGATTTGTTTTGAATAAAACGGCGATAATTGAACTTTTTTGACAAGTATCTGTAACATTCGCAAAAAATGTCGTTAATTTCCTTCTTTATATTAGAAACGATTGGATTACCCAGGGCAGGGCAGATGGAACACGCCGTAAATCAGCGTGTTCCATTTGCCCTGCCCTGCGCAGCACTCTCTATTCTACAGTTTACACCACTCTCTTTTCTACAGTCTGATTCAACATGAAATAACCCTTACGTAGATTGTAAGAATGAATGTGAATGTCAACTTTTAATAAAAAATTGTAGAAAAATCTTTTTAAAGTGCTTATTCGTTTATATGTACAATAAAAATTAAATAAATAAATATAACTATTAAAAAAAACAAAAGGGGAGTCTCGTGTTAAGTGGTAGGTTACTAGAGTTTTATAAAAATATTTTAAATATAATCACACCCCAGAGTTGACATCGAGTCCACTACCATTGCGTTTACATTAAGATACTGCCCCACTGGGCCACGATAGCCTCAACCGTCTTATAACCGAACAGCTACGACATGTTCCAACCACACAACCACAAGAACCAAAAAAAATAGAACAAAACTGTTAATCTACTATAATTTTTGATCAAACGGAAGTGATAAAAGCATTCAACGTAAACACACAGTACAGAATTAAAGGCACTGTGCTAGTGCTAGTGTTCAAATTACAAACAACGTCGTCGTTATATTTAGACATGCTTTCGATTTCTATTCACTATTAGCGTTTTACTTTTAAAGGCCACTCACTTTTTGTCAGTTTGACATGTAGAATCGATTGTATTTAGTTGTAGGTAAGTACCTAACTAACTTAGCAAATGAGATTTTTCTGTATAATTGCAGCCGAACTTAGAGATAATAAATAACGTGTTAATTGACTTTATTTTGTTTTATACCAATAATAATTAATTGGGGTGTTTGTGTATAGCTATTATACAATAATAAGAAATATTCTGTTAAAAAATAATATGTTACTATCAGTCTACATTAAACAATCATATGAAATTCACATTAGAAAGGTAGGTATTATTTATACACGAGTCGGGAAAAACATAAACCAAAAAAAATTGCATATCAGTAATATTAAAATATAAAACTGCTTTTAAAAAGCTCCTTTGTTTTCTACTCGTTCAGAGCGCAGCGGCACTGTGTATGAATTTAACGTGACGGTTGTGAGTTCGATTCTCACTTTATTTCCTCGCTCAGGAGCTAGTTAAGCTCGCCGTTGAGTCCAGTCTCTTAACACACAATTTATCGAACGAAATGACTTAAGACTAAGTTTTTAAAGACCCATTAGGTATAATATAAAATAAAACTCCGTTTTGTTTTTGCACAGTCGGTGATGTTTGTACAACTGTTACTAATTGACTTTTAAATACAAGTCTGATGAAACAATTGTTGTTATTGTAATATTGTACACGTTTCGATTTATTTGCATTGCACCATAAAGATTTTCATAAAAATCGATCGAGTAAATTCTCATAAGAAGAACCAAAACTGTTAAGTAAACAAAAATAATTGACACTAGCAGCGCAGTTGGAAAGTTACCCTTAGCGCAAGCGGTGGTTTCGGCTTCGATTTCGATTGATGGAAATGTATTCAAAAAATCTTTTCGCGCGAAGTCAAGTTATCTGTAGCTGTATCTAAGCAGAGAGACCTGCGCCAGGACAAACTGATTTTTTTCCTTTACAATTCGAGACATTGCGTATTGAGTAGCGGAACTCAATTTATCTATTAGGGCGGAGTGGGCATGGAACTGCCTACCATTACAAAAGCGAATAATGGAATATGGTCACTAAATTAAGCCAACATCATATTATTTAATCATATATTTTTAGTATGTATTAATGGTGTAGGCGTATCCCATCATATCATAAATAATTCAGTCTCTACTCTCAATATTAAATGCCCTTGTCGTAAATATAGCACTGCCAATTTAAAAATACTAATATTGTAGACACGGTTAAGTATATTATTTGTCATCTTTAACACGGTCGGATTGAACATGTCGATGGCGTGACGTGTGGCGCCATGGCGTAAATAACGGGATATCCGTCACTGACACAGTTTCTGTGATAAAAAATATAGTACAACATTATATTATTGTTTAGACATGTGACATAAATATAATCTTATCCTGTACAGCAGACAGTATATTAAACAGATGTTGTAGAATTACGTTTTTTATAGTTATTTCTCATAATCTTTAAGACTAAATGCCTATAAAAAAAATTTTACCTACACATATATTAATGCTTTACCCTGCAATAGACTGGGTAGGTGTTAGAGTTCTCGGTGTTACACCACTCCATTTTTATTTAGAAATTACAATAAATTGAAGATATGTAGTTCTTTGAAAAGTTTCATGTAAGTATTCACTATTGTCATATTTATTTTTTATTCAGTTTTGTTTTTAAAGTAAGCCATAAAAAGAGTAATTAGGATAGAGACTAATGTAATTAAATGGATTATTGTAAGCCAAATTAAAATTGGTTTGATAAGACTTTTGCAATTATTAAACCTCTGCTCAATAAATCATTCTTAATCTCTTTTAATAGAATAAGAAAAAGTTATTAAACACATGGAAATCTTTTTTAGTTATCTGTAAATATAAATATAGAAAACATTTCTTTATTGCAAATTGTTCTAGTTTAGTATTTTATTATCTTTAGTATTAAAAGTTTTACATTAACAATAGTTTTGTTATATGATATAATGAAGTTATTTTAAAAAAATAATTGATAACACTATTATCCTACTTTAACCTTTAATCTTAAACTTACAAATTTTAGGCTTTTTATATTCATTTATTAAACAACAAAATAATTATATATATAAATAGATATATAATTATAAAACTACACATACTTTTTTTTTTTATAAACTTTCTTTCATATATAGACTAATTATACTATTTAAATGAACAAGTGCTAGAGATCAATAAATCTACATTCAATGTTACAATAGATTGAACAAATGTAAATTATAACAGACAATAGACATGCATGTTTAATATCAGTACATGTTTTTAATGATTAATAAGAAGTTATGCACATTAGAAAGACCACTTTCACTGTATAGATAAAATATAAATCAACTCACTCATTTATTAAAGGCAGAAGTAGCGGTAGCAGCAGCACAGTGTTTGACTGTAAATACAATGGCTATGAGTTTGATTCCCATTAGAGGAATTAAATTATTTTCATTTTCTTGCTTTGGTAACACAATACAGCATATTATTAAGTTCCACCACTGTACATACAATGTTTGGAAAATTGAGCAGCAAGAGTGAAATAAAGTACCTTAACACTATGTTTAATATCTTGGTATAAGATGGACACTGAAAGCTTTAAATACTCACCCATCAGTAGTCACTGTGTTAAGAGACAAAGCTTCAGGGAATGTCATCTGGTTATCGATTTCTTCACTTTTCGTCTCTTCGGGTAATTCTTGAGCATCTTGAACACCAGGGTCCACTGATGATTCTTTCTCAATATCTGGAGATTTCTGAGAAACATTGTGGAGGCCAGATAGATCGACGTTGTTGTTCCCATCCTCAGTTTGAAGAGCTTCAGACACCACCAATATGAAGAGAGCACAACTGAAAATAGAAACATAAGAGAATTAGAAAAAAACCAAATAATAAATTTTTAATATGTGGTTAAAAATAAAATAAATTGGTTTAAATAGAATATGATGGACAGCGTACCTAGAAAGCACTGATATAGTCAGCAAAGACGTGTAAATTACACACAGCCCACCCTTCATCGTAATATTAGTGAAATATCTACAGTATAGTTCATTTTGTGCGTAAAATTAAAACATATTCAAAGCGCTTTCCGAATGAATATTAAAATTTTACAAATAACTTAAACCGCGCACTACGAACACATGTAATTCATATTTCATAATTTGTTATACAAAAAAATAACAGCTGTAAATCCCGGACAATAAAATTGGAGACATGAATACAGTCCACGAACATTTTCATTTAATTTGACAGTTAACAAATTCCAAGTGCGTTACGGTTGAATGATCGATGTCTGGGGCGACGCCATTGGGTGAAATTGACAAATATAATCGATTATATAACACCCGCCAATCGTAATAAAACATTTAACACAAAGCCTTTTTTATCATTGGTTATTTTTCAAACCGTCCTACACGTTCCTTTACAAGCAGGTGTCAGTGAAGCAGATGTTTTAATTTGTAATTTTAAATCTCTTTTTAAGATAAATTTTCTGTATTCACTTAGTACAAAAAAATATTTTTTTAAAAGATTAATATTAGTGATTATTCATTATACATCAAGAACATTTTAATAAAACATTTTTAAAGAAAAATATGACAGTTATAACTTATAAGTCCAGAGGGCGCTTATTTTATTTCGTTTTTCGTTACTGGTATAGTTGCGGCATCCACATCAACATCCGATTAGCTTTACGTTTACTTATTTGAAATAATAATGGAGGCATTATACGCGATTCCCTTTACTGTGCTTGAATTGCCAAATATTAAAATAAAGAAACCATCATGGTTACAGCCTCCTTCTGCTATGACAACGTTTTCTTTGGTGTTATTTTCATATTTCTTAGTGACAGGAGGTTAGTTGGTTCCTATTTAGTTCTTGAAACATCAAGATAGATTCCAATAAGTAATTTTGTGTTTACTTCTAGGCATTATATACGATGTGATAGTTGAGCCGCCGAGCGTTGGATCTACGACTGATGAACACGGACATAGCAGGCCAGTAGCGTTCATGCCGAACAGAGTAAATGGACAATACATCATGGAAGGTCTCGCTTCAAGCTTCCTATTTTCCCTCGGAGGGCTTGGTTTTATAATATTAGATAGAACTCATAACCCTTCAACGCCAAAACTGAACAGAATTTTACTCATATCTGTAGCATTTTTGTGCATTCTAGTCTCGTTTTTCACAACTTGGATTTTTATGAGAATGAAGTTGCCAGGATATTTACAAAACTAATTGTTAATATCTGATCCCATTTATGTATAAGTTTGAATTATATTTTTACACTGATCAGATTTTCTTTTTACCTAAAACTAAGAACATTTTCTACATAAGGTAACCCAAAGTCAATTTTTTTTTTTATTTGCTTCAAGTCAAATGAATTTATAATTTTGTATGAAGACTTGCTACTTTATAAATATTTAAAATTTGTTATTACAAATAATATGTCATTAAAAATTAATATTTACTTACACATAAAATAAAACTTCTGTTTTATATATTTATTTATTACATAAGTTCTTATAAATTAAAATATATCCTATTAAATATTTGGCAGTTTTAATCAAGTACAATTTTCACTATAAATAAAATTTTAATACATCACAACACAAATATTGAGAATTCAAACATGTAAACATTTTTCTACATAAAATAATTTAACTAAGGAAGACCATATAAATTAAAATAACAATCATTTCTAAAAAATTGAGATTGAAATATTACTTAATATTCAAATACAATAATATCAAAGTTGAGTTTCATGTTTCTTCACAGTCTTATTCTGAATGAACTGAAAAAAAAAATTACAGTATAACTTTTCCTTATAAATAAAATTATTCTTAGCCTATAGAGAGAGATAATTTAAGCAAATGCATCAAATTTCAGTCCCTATTTTAATGTTGGAAGTGGCTGTCTTAGTGTGTAAAAGTGACAATGTCTAACTATAAAAGTGGTGGTTGTGGGATCAATCCCACTCGAGGGAATGATATTGCTAACAACAAAAGAGTTGTTACCACCAATAACCACACAATAACCAAATGTAGACATTGATTTCTTCCATATAAAATATGAGATTACATTTAAATGATCCCCACTTGAGGGGGATTAATAAATATATATATTTTTTAACTTTTCTTCATACTGCAATCTGTCACCAATATGGGACATTCAGTGGTAGGTATGTCAAGGATTGGGTTGGTCTGTGTAGGCATTGTGACTTTTGTCACACTCTACTTAAAAAGAAATCTATCGTATCGTTTAATATTCTTTTTTTATATGTTTTAGTGAATTTGACTATTTATTCTCTAACTGTAGGCATTGCTAGATCTTTGTGCTGTTCATTGGTCACAAACCATGGGGTGTTAATAATAATGCGTAGCATTATATTTTTGAATCTTTAAATGATTTGAAATGTTGGGATGAGAAGCTGTTCCCAACAGTTGTATTCCGTAGCCCGCCAATATTGGGCAGAGGTTAGTGAAAGTATCCCCTAGTTGGTGAGTTAAAAAGGACTGGATATTTTTAATATGTAATAATTGAAATATACCATTGACTTTGAAAAGAGCAACTGTTGAGTTTCTTGCCGGCTCTTCTCAGCAGTACTGCCTTCCGAACCGGTGGTAGCTTTTGTTTTTTGTTTATATGTTCATTCAACGATTCAAAAATGCTTATAAAAGTATATTTGAAAAAGAATATTTAGAATTTTAATATATTATTGAGCATTAATGTTTTAATTTTGTACAACAGGCCTTCATGCCACACTCGATCGAAAGCCTGAGAAATGTCCAAGAAGGCAGCTACACAGTACTTTTTAGTTTCGAAAGTGGTCATTATTTTTTCTGTTAGTCTGTGAACCTGATCAACAATGGAGTGTTGTTGCCTGATGTTGAATCCAAATTTGATGATCTGGTATTAGTTGTTTTTCCTTTATGATCGGAAGTAAGCGAGACAGTATGAGAAACTCATATACATTTGAAGCGATAGATAGTAAGCTGATAGGCCTATAGGACTTACGATCATCAAGATTTTTATCATTATAATTTGGGCAACTTTCCATTGTGGTTAGAAAAAATTTAACCTACTCATAGTGTTGTAAATAGACGTAAGTAATTTTAGACAAGATTGTGGTAGTTCTCTTGATAATCTGCCAGTAATAAGATCGTACCCAGGCGCCTTTTTGAGATCGTCATTTTTAATTGCGCGTATCACTTCATCTTTAGTGAATTTTATAGTAACTTCCTCTGTTCTCGTATTTTCATCACTTAAGACAAAACTTCCAAAACTTCTTTCTCATCAGTGGGCGGGTTTTCATTCGGGTGAGGTCTAAACACAGATTCTAGGTGATTACAAAAAAGATCATCTTTTTCAGTATCTGTTCGAGCCCATTTGCCATGCTGCCAAATTCCTTACGGGCTGTTTGAATTTTTCATAGCCTTCCATAGAGAGTAGTCTGTAGTGGAGGTTGCGTCCAGTCCAACCTAAAAAACTCCCAAAGTTACTATTACGCTCTATTGTAATAATGTTAGTGATATAATTTAATCGCTTTTGTAAACGAGGCCGATGATTTGATTGCCACTTTTTACGGAGTTTTCTGTTCTTGTTTAAAAGTTCTATTATATTGTTAGTTATATAGTAATCATCAGCCATTCTTTTGCTTTGTGGAGTTCCATGCTGCGTCTTGTACAGTTTTTGTAAAGCATTCAACTGCTGCATCAAATTTAGATTCTTTTTCAACCAAGGCAGTAGATAAGCTAACAATTATTGGTGAGTGGTCTGATGATAGGTCGAAACTGTTTTTGCACGACATATATATTTTAGAAATTCCTTTCACTACGCAGAAATCAATAACATCAGGTATTTTGTTTTGATCTGTTGGCCAATAAGTGGGTCCTCCATTTGACAAAACTTTGAGATTGTTACTTTGGATGCATTTTAAAAGTTCGCATCGTCGTGGTAGAGTGAGCCTAGACCCCCAATATGAGTGTTTAGCATTGTAGTCAACCACCCGCTATAAAACTATGACTTTTTTGCTTAATGCAATATTGTGGCGGACAGTATAAAGCTGAATGCTTAGTGTAAGCCTGCCAACAAAACTTATTGAGAAAATTCTCAGGAGATACAAAAAGCGATGAGTATATATTTTTTACCAGAAGTTTCTAAAATTTCTTAAATTGATTTGTATTTACTACTACATGAAATAAAATAACAGTTGATTTTGTTTTTATTTTACACTTTTGAGTAGTATAAAAATTTACAAGTATATGATGACAAAAAGGGATTTAGTAGATTTACATTCTAAGCTGATGATATGTTATATTCTAAAAAAAAAGAATTATACTTAACTTACTGGCAAAAATCTGAGCTTTTATCAATGATATGTTCAAATTCTGCAAATGACAGAGCACCATCATCATCAAGATCAGCTTCTTCTAATACATTTTGGACCAGTTGCTGAATTTCTGAATCACTTAGCTTCAACTCAGGGCCACATAGACGCTCAATGACTTCTCGTAAATCAGATACTCCAATCATATCATCTCCATCAAAATCTACAAAGACCTTCCTTTTAATATTTACTATGATTTTGGTGATTAGATAGAGGCATAGAAAATAACTTTACATATAATAATTTCCTTGAACAGGGATTGTACTCCCAATAAATATATTTACAGTCAGATATTTTTCATCTGCACCATATTGGCCTCAAGCTATATATATAAGATAAGTACATTGTATACAACACAGTTAAATTAACATTAAGCAAATTACTTTTATATTAGAACATACCAAATATTCTAAACGCATGTTCGGCTTTTACTGCTTTTGGTGCGCTTTCACTGAACACTGACATCATGTCAAGAAAATCTTCAAATGTACAATCGCCGTCATTACTTGAACTGAAAACTTTGCAGATTCTATCCCTAAAAGGGTTTACTCTGAGTTCAGGGTATTGCAAAACTTTAGCCATAGGTAACTTGGCATTCTTATTATGTCCTACTTTTTCTGGGGCCAGGGCTTTGAATTTTTGATGTGCACTAAAAAGAAACAATAAAATAAAGTAAGATGAAAATATCTCAAATATGTAGTGGAAAACTAATTAATACTTACTATAATACTTCTTTTTTTGTGAAATATGTTAAATCCTGAAACGAGATAAAGAAAATTAAATAATTTATTATTTAGATGACTATACAACATAAGAAAGCGAATTCGTGTATACGAATCTACCTCATAATCTTGAAGCTCTTCCTCGGTAAATTGACTTTTGCCCTGGCCCATATTAAATGTAATAATTATATTCGAAAATTTTCAATTAGGTATAAGCTTTTAATATTCGTAAACAAATAATAGCAAGAAACAAATCACAGAGACAGTACAGACATCCGCCCAAAACTGTCAAATGTCAATGTCACAAGTCACAACTTCTCAAGCGTCAACTTTTTTTAACACGCAATTTTCTTTGGAATGTCACCATTTATTGTAACTATGAATAAACCCTTTAATTCTCTAATAAATAAGACTGTAACTGTAAACTGTTAAAGTTGTAATGATAATGATATAAATGTTTGAAATAGATTATAGAACATGGTTACTAAAGGGGCTACCAGTCTATAATCTGTTTACATCAGTTTATATTTTATCAGTTCATAATATTGTACAAAATTTAATGTAACAATATTGTACCCAATTTTATTGATTTTCAAACTAGTAAAGCAGTATTTGAAAGGTAAAAGGGAAATGAATATTATGATAAATACATTTACAAAACGATTTTCGATTAATTGTGAAGTAAAGTAATATATGGTGGTGTATAAATAATATAATGTATGTATATGTAATAATATATATTTTTATAATAAAATACATATTTTTATTTTTTAACAATAATATTTAACAACATAACAAGCAAAAAATGGTAAGGCCACATCTCAGTTATTCATATAGTCCTTTGTTTGATTATCCGTTCCTGGAAATAAAATATTATAGAGTTATAAATTTTAAAAAAGTTGCTACATAACCAGATTTAGTTAACATAAATAGTTTTAAATTTTTTTAGCACATTTATGTAAGCGCAGTGCGCCGGTCGTGGCGCAGCGGCACGAGGTGTGACTGCAAAACCGACTGGTTGTGGGT
>DVQK01000499.1:0-11046 GCA_018231685.1 Heliconius clysonymus
TTTTATATACTTATTTGTTTTATGTGTGCAATAAAGTTTATTCTATTCTATTCTACTGTTTTTTCCATGTACACAGTACAAAATGAGCTTATATAAATATAAAAATATATCTAAAAATTAATGATTTCTATTAATATTCTTAAGTTTTTTATATCTCGTTTTCATTATTCTTATTTTTTTTTACTCTTTTCGGATTCTAATCTTTTGAATTTTTTATGCTATATAACTTCCATGGCATTCAGTTTTAGTGTAATAGAAACGTTATAAATATTATTATCGTTTTTCCCATATAGAACAGTACAAAAATAAGCTATTTGAGCTTATGTAAGTATAAAAAGATATCTAACATTTAACGATTTCTATTAATATTCTTAAGTTGTTTATATTTCTTTTCCATCATTCTTATTTTTTAACATCTCCCTTTATCCTTAGCGGAGTAGTCAGAGAGAACGGAGCGCCAAAAGCTCTGCTCTGTGTATATTTTACCTCGTCCACTGTCACCACTCGTAAATCTTTTTAAATAATATATAAGCCATGTGGTAATACCTCGTTTTTCTTCATGACCTTTCTGTGGTAAAAAAATCGCAACCATCTTCTTTTCTTAAGATATCTTTGTATTTTGTTAACCTAACAGATCATTCTTCTAATATATCTGTTCTCCCTAGCGAGTGTTTGTGGTTTATAAGACCTGATGTAATTGAATTGGGTTGAGTTTATACGCTCTTTACCCATACGCAGCCGACTTCAATATGCATCCATTCGTGACATGGGAGATGTTTTCATTCCCCTAACACCGATGCTTCTCCTTTTATGAACACAAACTACAAAGGAATATTACTTTTCACTGGTCTTAAATATTGGTTCACTTTCTTGTTAGACTTAAATATAGTTTTAATCAAAACTTTTCTAAGGATGTCGTCAATCCTGTCTTTCATATGGTAGAATTGCCGCTTATGTTTCTACTGGGAGTGACTTGTTGGTCTTCTGACAATGCTGGAGAGGAGTAGACATCTTGTTCTGATGAAGGGCATTCTTCACCTATCAAAGTTTGTCCCCTAGGTTGAATGGTAATTAAAGATTAGGTAATAAAGATTTACCAATGGTAGATAAATGTGTAGGATGGTGGTGAGATTCACTATTGAAGTATCTATTGGTATTATTATATTATATAGTATTGAATATTATCATTAATAAAATTGAGGTACTTGGTATAGGGCCAATAAAATTTCCGTGCACCTTTCGTATTTCTCCTTCATTCTCCTCAAAATAAAAACAGACCCCCTAGCAACGACTATAGATTGGTATGTTCCCAGGACAGTGTCCTAATCATTCGCATGTCCATAACTTCAGAATAAGTCAATAATACTTTTCATAGTGAGAATGTAGAAGAACGTGCGAATGGATGGGTGATGAAGGAATAGCAAAAAAAAAATATGAACGAAATGTGAGCGGTAAGAAAGTTAGAGGGAGACCTCGGTTGGCCTTCGAAAACATAGCATTAAAGATACTGGAGGAAGGTCACGTAAAAAGCACGAGCATGTCCGAGCGTGTATGAAGAAGTTGATATCGTAATGTTTGGCATTCCGCTCTGTCTGACTCCCCACTCGTAGTAAAGCGTGAAGATAAGTATTTGACTTCAATTTTTTACATATATCATTGTTGGTACGACAGCATCATTTTCCTTCAGATTCTCACTTCATTATTCTCACTAATTGTCATTGTGTGTATCAATACATTTTTTAGTTAATTCCATTTTTTCTTTTTAGCGAATTATTTTTCTTTATAGCATATTGATATAAAGAAGCTTCAATGGATATTTTCATAACCTTTGAATGATTTCCCGTGTTTTAATAAACTCGAATAAATATTTGGAGCCGTCATGGCGCATGGGGACAACGGTGTAACTGTTATGGTTGTGGATTCAATCCCCACTCGAAGGAATATTCATTTCTTCGCTCTGGCACCAAGGCTCACACTCAACACGCCAAGCCTCGAAAACTTTTGTCGTACAGTGGGGAATGGAGTGTCTTTGCACTAGGTCCTCTCGAGGCCCACTGCTATGTGTAATTGATTTTTAATAAATATTTATTTCCTTGGGAGCACTATTTTACAGTCTAAAGTGTCTTTTAATTAGTATTGTCTATTTATTTGGGCTATTAAGAAAAAGATATGTACTATTTTTTAACATAAAAGTGATTTTATAAAATTACTAAATCGAATAGAAAACAAGATGTTAATATGGAATCACAATATGTCATTCACATGTTATATTAGGTGCTCTGTTATTTTTTTATGATTCTATATAATTTTAAGTTTTGTATGTACACTGTACTGTGTTTCTGTATGGTTAAATAATCTGTGGTAGTTAATCTGTGGATGGCGGTGCTTGGGGAGCTACGCAAAGTTTTTTGTTTCGTAAAACATACGATTGTTTTAATACTTTCTAGTTATTTTGATACATCTTTCTTATTTCTTTATAAAAATATTTTACTAACATGCTGCTTAATAATTTTCACTATGTGTTTTTAAGAAATAGTTAAATTTAGTCCAATAAAATTTGTTGGCGGTAACAATATAATGATTATCAACAAAAATATTGTGCTTATAAGAAACTTATTAGCTAATTAGTATTTAGTTTATTTCAACTCATATTTGTATGTATACATATTTTATAACTTTATTTGTGAATATTGTCGAGATCTGATTTAAAGCAAAAACTATCAACATGAATGATGTTCGTGATAAAGTTGTTGCTGGATCCTCGTCGTGGGAGACTGCGCCAAGCCTGAGTGACTCCTCACCAGAAATACAATCATCTCCTGGAGGTAGTGGTGAGACACCACAGACACCTGGTGCTCCTGCACCTTTAGCTCCACATCTTGCTGCTGAGTTACATCCTGATTTATTACAACAAGGCTGGCGCAAGTATTGGTCGAGGCGAGAAAATAGACCATATTTCTGGAATAAGGTATCTGGTGAATCTATGTGGGAACTACCAGCAGTTAAAAGAGATTTTGATCCAATTACTGATCCCCTTGGTATATGTCACACTGGCCCTCCTAATGCTGGTAATGTTACTCCGAGTGCCACAAAGAGACGGCCTTCAGAAGATAATGGCCCTCCAGTAAAAAAATTTGTTCTGGCTGGGCCATGGGATATTGAAGTACCTACTAATGTTGTAATATATGAACGTCCACCAACTATATGTCCGCATCCACATCCAGATATTGAAGGATTTCGCTTTACTTTAGCTAATAAATTGAGACAGTGTTATCAGGAACTGTGCCACACAAGAGAAAGTATAGATGCCCCAAAAGATTCATTTAATAGATGGTTAATGGAAAGAAAAGTAAATGATCAAGGTGGATCTGATCCATTACTTCCAAGTCATTGTTTTCCAGAAATTTCAAGGTCTATGTATGAGGAAATTATGAATGATATACCAATAAAATTGACACATCCAAAATTTACTGGTGATGCTAGGAAACAACTGTCGAGATATGCTGAGGCTGCAAAGAAAATGATTGAATCTAGAAATGCTTCACCGGAGAGTCGAAAAGTTGTTAAATGGAATGCTGAAGACACATTTCAATGGCTAAGACGCACAGTTGGAGCAAATTATGATGATTTCCAAGACAGATTAGCACATTTGAGAGTAAGTAGTGATATAGTGTTTTTTTTTTTAGTTTCATAATGTATCTTACACACAGCAGGGTAGACAAAGAGAACCTAGTGTTAAATACATAATTTGAATTATCATTATATTTTTTTGCTGTGAAAGGCTGTCGTGGTGCATATTTTTTATTACAGCATTTAAGTATGACTATTTGAAGCTATATTTACTTTTTATTATTTTAAAACAGAGACAATGTCAACCACATTTAGCTGAAACTGCAAAAGCATCAGTGGAAGGAATTTGTCTAAAAATTTATCACTTATCAGCAGAATATGCCCGTAAGATAAGGGAAAAACATAGTGTATTGCTAAAGGAGAATGGTATACAGGTTAGTGTTTATTTAACATAAAAATGTAAGAATACATCAGAAATACCTATACAGTGTTTCTGTAATTATAAACAATTTTTTTTTAATCAGCTTCACATTGTATCGCGGGATACAGCAGGGTAGGCAGAGGGAATGTAGTATTAGGGACTCCGTTCCCCACTTGAAGTATTCCCACCAAAGGGTTGATATGTTTTGGTAACAACACTGCATGGCATTATGTGGTCTGCCACTCAACACACAATGTCTCAAAAGTTGGGCACCATCATATTGTGGGAAAAAAAGTATCTCAATAAGAAGACCCACCCATATTTGAAAACTGCTTTCAAGTCTGAGATCTGTTTCTGTCTTGATTGAGATTGTCTATTCTCTTTGCCACCTGCTACATGTTGTCAGGATCCTATATGAAGCAGGAGTAAATATTCTGACTTTAATCTTATTTGATTCCAACATAATTAAATATGTGTACTTGATAATATTGTTGGTTGAGAGTTCAAACTTTTTCTTTAATTTCTTCTTAAAATCTTTTCAATATTTTTATATAAAAATCATATTTTTAAAATTTAATTAAAAAATCTTTTTTAGGCCCAACCGCTATGTTGGCACTCTATTTAATTTTATAATTATTTGATTTTTTAAAAGAATAGCAAAGGCACTATTTAGCACTACATTAAAATAATTAATTATTAGTACTTCTTATAGAGTACTAGTACTATGCTAGGTACAGTAATTTAAACAATTTATACAAACTTTTATTGTGTTCTATTTTTCACCTTTGCTTCGATGGCAATATCAAATGTGTAACTTAATAAAAGTTCTTATAAGAACTTTGAGTTTGAATATGATATAAATGTGTGTACGAGTATGAGGCCATTGTGAATATGGGAATTTGTGAATTTGATGCACACTCGGGCGAATGATTGTATATAAATTATTTTCTACTTCTGTAAGTTCTGTCAATGCTGCGTTGACTACTGCCACTCAACAATGTTCTAAAATTCGGCGAAAAGTGCACACCTGCTATATGTGCGAAATGCATAATGTTGCGTGAATTTTATGATCCTTTATGTATTTACCCGACTACGTCGTAACACAAAGGTGGGTTATGATTTTGGTCAGTATGTACATATGTATGTATGTTCATCGGTTTGCCAGTAACTTCTAAAACAATACAACTATAATGTAAAACAGTAAAACTAACTATGTAAAACTGATATTTTTCTGATTTCCGATGGAATTTCGAGAAATCATTTTGTAACGTAAAAGTTTTATATATATAGGTTGTTTCACATGTATTCCAGGAGTTACCAGCACCTCTCCAGCAGGCGGCACTGCGTAAAGTATGGTGCTATCCAGTACAATTCGCACTTCCTGCGCCGCGACCGCCCCTCGTCGAACATTTCCTAGATCGCGACCAAGCGTTACTGCGGTATCTAGGAGAGACGCAAGTCCTCAATGCGTCGTATTTACAGAAACTTGTAAGTATTTGTTTTTTTTTAAATGTAAGAATATTCTATATATATTCAGAAACATGAATATTTTATTGATACATACCTAATTTAGATGATTTTACATCATTATCAACATCAAGAACTGTATTAGGTGTGTAAATCAAAAGCTGTTACTTTGAATTTTACGTTACGTCTTCAAAATTTATTTTCTTTTGAGATGTAACTAATCTATAATAACCACAATGTAATTACTTATGTTACATAGATACATGAATATGCAATGTAGTTTCTATTAAGGAATTACCCTAAGATAAAAAATAGCAGGGATGTTTTGAGTAAGAACAACCTACTGAGACGGCAGTACGGTTGACGAGTCTGGGTCGTCCTTAAGTTAGTCTTTCCGAACTGCACATTGTTCATTCGAAAAGAAAATAATCAAAAGTAAGAAAAATTATAAATCCCGGCCATCTACAGCTAACATCATGGAGGCCCCCGACTCGTTGACCATACTGTGTAGTAGAGTATATCTTTATAAATAACTCAAACTCCACCCACAGGAACACCTCTACAGATACAGCTGCTTTGACGATAAGAAGTTCGAGCAGTTCCTCTCGCGGGTGTGGTGTGTGTTGCGGCGGTACTCGGCATGGGCGGGAGCGGGCGCGGGCGCGGGGGCGGACGCGCACGTCTCCCAGATGGCGCTGCCCGTGCCCGTGCTGGAATGCCTGCACAGATGCTTTGGAGTCACCTTCGAGTGCTTTGCGAGTCCCCTAGACTGTTATTTTAGACAGTATTGTTCGGCGTTTGCTGATACTGACTCGTATTTCGGTTCGAGAGGGTAGGTTGTATATGTATAATATTTTGTCTATGTTTACCGTCCTAAGTTCTACGGTGACCAAAATATTATATTATATTTATTTTGCGTTAATAGATAAGTAATGCCCAAATTGATAATCAATATTCATTTTCATCATACAAATATCTATAGAGATATAGATTCACATAGTAAAATAAAGAAGTTATAGATAATACTAGTAACTCACTAGAGACAAATAGTGTAAGAAAGTAATAGTTATACATGGAATTTATCTTCAATCTTACTTAGATATTAATCTAATCAATAGTCATCATACAGTTTTTTTCCCTCTGTGGATCTGAGGTCCTTCTCAAACTACAGCAGATTGATGAAGTTGTTTAATTAGCGTTACTTGGAACCTCTTCAAAAGAAGACTTTATAAATAATTCCTTATTTGCCGTTGTAAAAGAAAAAACAATTTACATATAATTTAAATGTAACACAAACATTTCCAGGCCATTCCTAGAACTGCGACCTGTGGCCGGATCACTAGTAGCCCATCCGCCATATTGTGAAGAATTGCTTGAAGCTACACTACGGCATATGGAGCGTTTGTTACAAGATTCAGCGGAACCCCTAAGTTTTGTAGTTGTACTGCCAGAGTGGCCTGACAGACATACACATGCCCTACACAAGTTGCAGGCTAGCCATTTTAAAAGGAAACAGGTATGCTTCTTGTGTTTAAAATATTTTAATATTTTATTATTAATAATAATTATATATTAATAAAAATATATTAATATGGTGGCATGAATATAAATTCATTCCCCCATATTTACAATTTATTATCTAAAAAGATGTATATATATTTTTATTCAAATTGGAATCCTATTTCCGTATTTTTTATTTTTCTTATTTATTTTGTTTATTGGATTTTTATAAGTGTCAAGAATTTTAATAATTTAATTATTTTAAACACTGATATAATGTATTGCTGTTTCAGGTGGTAATACCAGCGTTTGAACACGAATATCGTCATGGTTTTCAGCATGTTATGCCAAAGTGAGTCCCAGATTTATCTTTACTCTTAATTGGAAGTCTTTACAAATGTGTTTGAAAAACTAATATTAAATGTAGCTTTATGTTTTATTCAAAATAGTAGCTTCAACTTTTCATCTTAATTTGGACATTGCCACACTGACATTATATCAGAGTTGAGAAATTGAAACAATTTAAATGTAATAATATCCAGGTTGAGCCATTGTTGATTCCACGGATATTACATTTACAGTCACTGTTCAATTGTTCCAAAGTGACAAATTCAAGAGGAAATAGAATTAAATTTACAATAAAATGTTTCTATTTAAATAGAAAATGTGATTACTTCTTAAATAAGTTAACTTTTAAGCAGTTTAACCAATTTATCGTATAATATTTTATACAGAATATATTAAAATCATAATGCGTTACATTAATATACTAAGTATAAATATACATATAGAATACTATATATTACTTTGAATTTCAGAAATGAGGTATATTTCCGTTGGGGCGGAGGAACAGTTGTCGTATGGCTACAGAACGCCGCAGGATTCGCTCGTTGGGGACCAACCGATGAGCGTGTAGAGGCACTATTAGACGCGTGGCGGCCGCGAGCTAAACTGAGAGCCGATGACACCCCCGACGACCCCCCAAACCCTCCCCCTCAGACACCAGATAAGCGACAATAGGTAAAAAAAGAGCTATAGACTAGTAGTTTTGTCTTTATTAGAAAGAGACAGGGCAAACAACTTCACAGAGGCCCCTAAATGACATGCTAACTGCTGCTATGTAATCTGGACTATCAGTTCTGTCTGTTTTATAAGAGCACACTGGCTCCCGAACGGCCTGTTTACAACTGCAAAATAATCAGTCATAATTTAATACACATTAAATGGGCCCGAGACTTGCGTTTCTATAATGGCCCCAACATGTTCTAAGATAGCAGTGGAAACTGGGTATGGCCGTAGTTAAGCCACCCATTTAGTAGTGGCTTAAGAATGTGCTATAATGGCTGTTGACGAGTGTATAGAGGCGTCTTCCCTGCAGCAAGGTAAGCCACAGTAAAGCTAGTTGTCATGTAAGTTATAACTACAGAGGAAACTCAATTATCCGGACTAATTGTTCTAGACGATTATCTGGATATTAGAATATGGAAAGCTATTACAGCTTCACAAATGAATTTTCATATAATATACGTTTTTAAAATTATTTTTTTTATTGTGTTTTATTTTTTGGAATTTTAATTGTATAATCATGAAATAGACGTTAATGAATTTTCGTTCCTTATTTTATGAAGCTTGTTTCAAAGTCGGCCTTTCAATGTTCTCTGGTAATCTGAATAATCGTAAATACTTATGAATTGTGGTCCAAGTAATCAAGTCTCCACTGTAGTTAAAAAAAAATATTTTACAAAGGTACATGACAAAGCTGATTTCAGCATTTTAAAAGTCCACCCAGTTTATTTGTATACACAATAAATATATTCTATGTTTATTATTAAGTATACATTAGCATCAATGTCCATGTCAATTCCTAATAATGTATGAAATTCTTGAACAAGTTCTATTAATATTTTTCATTTGTCTAAGCAATTGGCAGTTTAAATTTAAAAAAATATATATATTTATATATATCCTTATTTATATATCACAGAAAAAATATATCAGATTTATTTTTTATGATAGTACTTGTAATTTTATGGTCACAAGCATAATTTAAACTAGTTTGTTGTTTATAGTAATTTTGTAACATATCTGGTTAGCTAAGGCAAATTTATTTAATATAATTTAGACAAGCCAAATATATATTTTTTAACAAAACCTTGTACCATATGTATTTTTTTGACCAAATAAAATATTACAAACAGCTCAAAAGTAAATAAATTAAATATTGAGAAAAATTGTAACTTAAATATGTATAAGGAATATGATTACAAAATGTGAAACTCAATGTGGCTGTAGATGCTTGAAACTATATTGTAAGAATGTGTTCTTCATTATCGTCTTTCATTAATTATTCTAAAAAGAAACTGCCGCCAAAGTAATGAATTTCTGCAAAGAACAATTTAAAAAATATATTTTACTGAAATTATAATATTATTGTTATTTGATATTTAATTCAAGAAATTATAATGTAGCCATTATAATATCCATCCATACAAATAAACCATTTATATTTATCGTGATCTCGCCAATTTTATAGGAAAATAAATATATTTTAGTTTTTTTCTTTTATGCACTTCATAATTATATTTGATGTATAAAAAAATCAATTTTTCTATATAAATGCATTAATATAACGTCGGCTTGAAATATAAATCTGCTAAATCGTTATATACTCATAAATTTTGATACCATTCGAAAGTGTAAAAAAAAATTCGACCTTTATTTCATTTAATAGAATACAAATTTCAGTTTTTTTTAAATGGTTTTCTCTTGTGAGAATTTGCTTATAGCAGGTTTACATTCTAAGCTGATACAATAAATATTTATGTTTTTATAATTTTAAATGCATTGGCTGAGTTGATTATAATTTTGACTTTAAATCATGTTGACTATAGAGTATGCGATATATAGAATTGTACATAGTATAGAGGTGCGCGTAATGTACATAAATTTGTAAAAGATTTTGGTTATTTACTTAAAGTAAGTTCTTTTTAAGAAGCCCTTTTTACTGTTGTATAGTTCGATGAAGATTATATTTTGATTGTTTAATTATTATATTTTTCAGAAAAAAAAACCTGTTTCTTATTTTTTATTTACTTTTATAGCGTGTAGAGGTTACCTTATCCAGTAATAATAAAATATTATGGAATATAACTTCCGAAACTGGTAAAAATCAGTCTCAGCACATCATTTCAAAAAATACTAAATTAATATTAAATTGAAATATTTAGTTTTGCTTAAAGTGATAATGTAATATATTCTAAATAATTTGAGTTTGATTCAAGGAACAAAAAAGGTTTCGTAAAAAAAAAACTTTTCTTTGAACTCAAGAACAAATTTATTCAATGTATCCACTAAAACTAATTTAAATATAATAAAGTATCGCCGTAAACAATAGGCGGATTTCAGTGACATTTTTTCTATCATCATCAAACACTAATCTATTAAAAAATATTATTTTTTCGTTTCATAAAATATTTAGCTAATTTAGAATTTCATGTCAAAATATATTAATTGAAAAATTATTTAATAATAATAAAGTACCATAATAAGCACCTAACCATACGAAGTATAAACATTATATTAAGGAAAAAATCATCAATGATACTTCTAGGAAAAATAATTATGAAATAACACGCGTAAAATCAAGGTCTACCTACTTACTACATCACAATGCAAAATGAATAAGTGATTTGAGTTGCACATCGCCAGCTAAGTAGAAAAGTGGCATAAAACATAAAAACAAAGTTTATATATTTAAAGTTTTCACTTTTTTTGTGTTTTTTTTATATATATATTTTATAATTAAAGGATAAAGCAGTAATAGATGCTTATTTTTTTTATTAAATAAATAAATATGACATGTCATGAGATGGTATTTCTAAATATGTTGCTCTTTTATCCATTATATATTCAACCAAAAACGTAATGACACTCACATCATCTAGAGCAGTGTTTCCCAATGTTTTTTGTGCCATGCCCCACCTTACCTTTCCAAAAATTTTAATGCTTCCTTATTATAAAAATGAAATCAAATCTTATCAATTATATCTATATAATATATATGAATATTAAATCAACGAACTATTACA
>DVQK01000500.1:0-11043 GCA_018231685.1 Heliconius clysonymus
CCTCTGCCTACCCTGCTGTGTGCGGGATACAGCGTGAAGCTAATTTATTTAAAATCGAACCGACGACCGTCATTCTTACGATCAGACGACGACGACGGACTCATAGTTCATATAAGAATCTTATAAATCACGCTAGAATTACTGCTAACGTTCTTCTGTTTATTTATATAAACAATAGCTATATTAAAGAGATGTCTAATAAATTTGATATATGTACATGCGCATTACATACTATATGACGAAATAAGGGTATATCTGAAGTATTATTGTTATATTTTTGTTCTTCTAATTTTTCATGAGAAATCATGTAAAAATCCTCCATGTTCAAAATTTTCATATGTTTTATAAAAAAACAATATTACAAAAGTTAAAAAAACATTAAAAAGCGTAAAAATATTTTCTTTCCTGGTCTTATGTTGACATCTTAGACAAACACTAATTTTATAGCTTTAGATACAGTGAAGCTATTAGGTGTATTAATTATTATTATACCTTCACTGGGTTTGTTCTTTTTAATCATACTATGAGGCATATATCCAATTCCACCGCTGAACATAATTGGCTTCACAAATTCCTCTCTCACATTATCAGCGTTCTTAAGACCATATGATTGCACAAAACCTGTTCAAAAAGTAAATGAAATCTAATTAAAAGCTCATAAATATAAAAAAGTATTATATGCAAAGGTGGGAATGGCAATCTTATAGTAAAATTGCAATCATGTAAAATTTTTTTAGTATAATTAACAAAACCTCTGTCTTTCTTCAAAAAGAGAATAGAGAAGAAACAAGCCTCATAAAAAATACCTCTTTGAAGGATAATGATAGACTACTTTATATATTACACTTACAGTATTTATAACAATGCATATTATATATATATATATATATATGTATATATTCAAAATTGAACACATAGAACAAATATATTTTTTTACATACCTGTAATAACTGGTTCTCCAAATTTATTACCATAGTCTGATGCACCATTACTGGCATCTATGATTATTTGAAGTGGACTGGCAAAATTGTTTGGATACTGCCAGTTTTTGTCTTCCCAAGGTAAATCATAACCTGTGATAAAAATTATGCATATGAAATGTTTTGTAAAATCAAATGTACTATGACGTTTTTATTTTATCCTTATTAAGAGGTATCTATAACTTTATTTCTATATAATATCAATATATTAAATAATTTTATGTAAGTGGTAATAGACATTATCAAAAAGTGTGGACCATAATGAATGAAATAAAGAAAACAATAAAATTTTGAATGTTTTTAACCTACTAGCTTAGTAAAATGACATATAGTAATCTTATGCATATTCTTACAAAGTAATGAAACTCTCAATTAAAAACTAACCTGGAATGTGTAAGTTGCCAACACTGTATCCAGCAGTTCCACCAACAGTGTGGCCACCTCGACCAACACCCTGCACATCCCTTATACGGCCACCTGTTCCTGTTGTAGCACCACTGAATGGGGCTACAGCTGTGGGCATGTTATGTGTTTCAGCTGTAAATATTATATCAGATTCAGTAATTTCTTCAATCATCTGAGATGGCACTTTTATGTTGCTTGGCTTCAGTTTTGTATGCTTAAAACCTTTTATTGCACTGAAAGGAAACAGTTTGTTAATTATAAGTATTATTTTTTACTAATTTTGAATACATTACAAATATGAATATGAAAATCATGTACCTGCTGTTATCACCAAATTTAATAACATTATTATCATTAGAAGTTTTTTGTGTTGAAGCAACCATGTCAATTAGAGACTCATTTATTTCTTTGCCATCTAAAATTATTTTGCCCTAAAAGCAATAATTATTATAATATAAAAAAAGTCATTGAGCATAACAAATTCTTAAAGTAATATAATTTTTACTTTACCTTAAAGAACCAATGTCTTGAATGTTCACTATTACTCTGTGCCAGATCAAATAATTCAACACTTGTAGGATCCCGCTTCAGTTTATTAACAAATAAATCCATATAAAACTCCATATCCCATGAATCAAAAGCCAAACCTGAAAATATATTAAGTTGTAGAATTTGGATATTAAATTAATATCATTGTCAAATAAATTGTTTGCTAATAAATATATACATTTTCCATCTAATATATTATACTACTATAATAAATAACACTGACCATTGCAAAAAGAACAGTATGATGTGTTATATGAGAAATACAGTAAAAATATTTGCCACCAAATTTTAATAGATAAATTCTCAAAAAATATATTCATTCAACCTAATTCTTATTAATTCTATAATGGTAATAGTGCTAAAAGTATAGTAAGTACTCTTTGCTATAATGAAAGGAATGAGATAAGTTATAGATTGCTATAATGAATAAAATATTACCTAATTTTTTATTAACCCTTTCCATAGCCGCCATTCCTTCTAATTGTAAAGGTACTACAAACCATGGTTCCAAATCTCTGGGCAGACCTTCATTAAAGCTTTGACGTGGCAGATTCTCTTTAGTATAAACACATTGGGTCATCCTATCATGTAGTGGTGCAGCCAAATCTTCATATAATTTTTTGCTGACATTTTTGGACTTTTTAAATGTAATGAGGAACCGCGTAGATGTTTCAAGACGGACAACATCATATAGCCCAACACTTTGGCAGATCTGAACTGAATTACTTGAATCAGCTGTTGAAAAGTTAAACCTACAATATACAAAGAAAATTATTATTTGAAGGTCTAACTTATTTTTATTTTTCAAATTTTTTCATTACTTACCTGGGCCCAATTTCGATTATGGTTTGGTTCTCATTCACAAATTTAAAAACGGATTCATTTTTTAATGCATGTGGCTGAAGAGGGGAACTAAGAAGCCACTGTAATATTTTTATTTGATTTATGTTTAAATAATTACAACCTTCGGCAAGTTCCACATGGTAGCAAAACTCTGTTGACAATTCTTGCACGTCTGAGTCAACTAATTGTAGTTTTGAAAGAATTTCTTTAGTTTTATTAGCACTGAAAACTTCATGACTAAAAAATCTTAAAATACACATTGTCACTACAATATGAATCTAGCGCAGTTCATTCACGAATCAAGCAGATCTCAAGACAAGTATCAAACTTAATGAGGTATTTCATCAATTGGTATCTTGCATCAATGTCAAAGTTCAGGCCATATCACTTGTAGCTAAACGAAAATAAGTCAATAGCATAACATAAGCTTACGCAATTGTATACTTAAATAATTCTAAATAACTGGATGAAAACAACAAGCAAACACTACGTTAGCGTGCAATAGGAAAAGTTATTAAAATTATTTGTAATGACTTAAGACAACTTTATAAGTAATTGTCTGAGACAAAATATTTTGTAAGATACTTATTTTTCCTAAGTTTGGAATAACACTAAAAATGTTATAAAATTTTGTAAGATATTTTCAACAATTACATACCAAGTAGCTACCTGGTTAACATTCTTGTGTTGGATTTTTAAAGAATTATAATTTGTAAATATAAAACTATCAACAATGCAACGAAAAGTTAAGACATTGGCATTTGCCAATTAACTCAAATTTCAAAATTGTAATCAACAATGCAATGGAATTTAGAATTCTAGAATTGTATTACTTAGGTAGGGTATGATAAATTATTAACTCTTTAAAAATTATCATGTGTGCTTTCAAAAACATTGACACGATAGGCAATTCATTATTTAAAATTTAAATTATCAAAGTAAACGATAGCGTAAGTATATATTATATTTATGGTATAATAATATTAGAATATATGTCGTTCAATGATAGAGAATGTCGATGAAAAAAGAATAATATCCTTAAAACTGAAAATATTTGTGATGCCGACCAACTTTGACCAAATAACAGTAAACAGCAGTTTAGCAGCTATTGGAAAAATATCGATAAAACGGATCTTGGGCTTGTTAGATGTGTAATCTTTCTGTTTATTTTTAGAGCTCCGTAAAACCAAAAACGGAACCCTTGTATGGTATGGTATGTTTCTTTGATTATGGCGTTCCGAGCGTGCCAATTGAGCACATCACGTTGTTTGGAGAAGACACGAAGGAGATTGTACGGTAAATCGTTACATGATCATGTTGTTGTCCGTCTGCCAAGACCATTTATCGCGACATCGCGGGGGGTATTAAACTGAAATTAATGTCAAATATTCTTGACCATAGTCCCTTCGAGCACAGAAAAGTATCAAGCTTCTAAATCAACGCAATCAAATGATACAAGCGTTTATGGATCGTTATTACTGAAAAAATCAAATCAGCTTCACGCCGTCAAAATCTGGAGGCATTGCGCGCTTTGTGGCGGAACTCAACGCTGCGCTTTGCCTTGACACCAGAGCGAAGAAATAGAAATATAAATTTAAATAAATATTTCATTTCCTTGACCCCACTCAAGCCCACGAGCCCACGAGCAGTCGTGTTTAGTCACACTTTTGCCCTTGCGCCACGACTCCTAATTAAACGTAGTAAACTAGCAACTTTTATGTATTTCCTGTAATTGATATGAAGCCCTTGGTATACGAGTCTGACTCGCATTTGACCGGTTTTATTTCCTTGTGGCGATGACCTGTCGATGTGATTGGAAAGTCACTGATGGAACCCTGGAAAGCCTATTGAAAAATCTCTGAAGATTTAATTGGATTTATCTTAAAGAAAAAATAGCGTGTTTTTAGTTTTTAGCCTCGACGCAATAGATATGGGTTGTAAATTTGACATCTGTCTGTCCCAAAGTAGATGGACGGATGGCCATGGTTTATGGTATGGTATTTTCATTCTTTGCACGGTCTTTCACGTCCTCGGTGGTTACACCATTGGCTCTCATATCCTGCATCACGACATCCTAACAGTGCTTCCTTGGGCATCCGGGAGGTCTCACTTCAGGGTCAGATCAGATCCGACGTAATTTTTATGCCGGCGCGTAACGTGCCCAAACAATTTCGGGCGACGTTCTTCGACCTTATCCGCTACATCACGGAGTCCCAATACTACATTGGATGCATGTGTTACGTATGCAGTTAGACTGCGTCACGCCGCAAATCCACCTGAGCATCTTCATTATCGTAACGTGAAGCTCCTGAGTGTGCTGAGATAGTGCAGGATACCTCCCAAGCTCAAGGATCTGATATACAAATATCAGATCCTTGAGTTTGGGAGGTATCCTGCTATCGCAGATCACACCAGTGACATCCCGCCATTTAGCCCAGCCAGTGCTGAGACAAAAATTCTCCAATGTAGTTTCATATTCAGTTGAATAATTCAGCTTCCGCTTCACGTATATTCCTGCGTTCCGAGATATTAAGTAAAGTAAGTTTATCTTTCCACTTCTGCCACACTTTTGAATCGATTAGGATTTAGAACGCAATTCTACTATAAATACTAAATTGAAATTTTTAGTTCCGTATATAGTAGTAGTATCGTAGTAACATATACAACTATGGTATTGAACATTTGTAACGATATTTGATATTACTTTATTTTACTACAATTTCATGTGAGATGATTTTTATTAATTTAATCGTTACTAATATCGTCACGTTAAGGTCGTAAGTCATTTAATCGTTAACGTTATTCATTTAATTCGTTTTTTTAGTAATATTATAAAAAAATACTAAAAAACACTATTTATAGGACAGATTTTTAAAATCATCACATTATTTTTTTTATTTTATTTTATTTCTTTATTTGCACACCACTTATATAAAAATACACAAAATAAAATAGAAAAGAAACATTGCGATTTTTTGACAGACATCGCAGTTAATTTTTAATTTCAATTCCGATTATATTTTTTTATTATTATTTAATAATACATTGCTAACTTTTGAATAACATATTCATAGTTATTTCATAAAAATAAATGTATATCTAAAATATATATACAATAAAAACGTATTTTTTATATATACATTTATTTTAATAATATCTACAAAGTCGATTCTAATCTATGTGAACAATCGATTTCAATGTCATTTTCAAGCTTAATTATTCATCGTATCGCCATCTTGTTTTAGACATGGCGGTTGATCACGTTGATTCGTAAATTGTAGATATAGCGTCGTGGTAAACTATAAATATTCATCTAAAATGGATAGTGAATTACCTTCAATACATTACAGTTCTTAAATATTTCGAAAAGTGTTATATTTTCTGAAACATTAATTTTGTTCTTTGTTGTGTATTGTTCATATATATAGAGTAGGCGTTTATACGCCTATACGGGCTTAACCCAAGCCGCTTACTTTATTATATTGATTTTTATCGTTCAATGCTCAAATATGATGATGTATACGGTAAGATGATTCTTCTATATAATATTAACATTACCAATGATATTTTATCAGTAACTTAATAGAGTATGATGTTCCTTGGTCAATAGATTTCATTTTATTAAATTAAAAATGCCATTTTTATTTGAACATACAGATATATATTACTAACGTTTATGTACTATATGTACCATAAAAGATTTTTAATAGTATTTTTTTTTATTAGAATTAATAATGTGTATTTAATATTAACTACAAACTTATATCTTTAGAGGTTATGTTTATTGATAAAATATGTATGTTTTATTTATTGCTTTATGCAACTGCAACCAAAACTTCATTTTGATACCTATAAGCACCGTAAGATTTGCATTTTATATATATAAATACAAAATGTATTCTTAAGTAGAAAAACAGAATAGCAACAGCATAACCTAATTAAAGCTATATTTTCGCAGACAATAAGCTTCATATTAATAATATATTCACAGCATTGATTTAATTATATTCATTACATTTTTTAAATATTTCATAACTAGGGTACAAGCACGGAGCAGGACACTCGCTTCAGTGACAAAGAGAAAAAGCTAATGAAACAAATGAAGTTTGGAGATTGTTTGACACAACAGGTAAAATATTCTTACAAATCTATGTTCTTTTTTATTTTTAGGTGACTAACCAAATTGCATAGTCAACAATCCTGGCAATAGAAAGATGATCTGTTTGCTGTTTTCTGCTGGCATTTAAGACAATCCTTGATAAGTGTTAAAAGTAAAGGCCCATTTGTAACTGTTGCTCTGGCCTGGTAAGAGTGGAGCAAAGAAAATTATTCTCTTTAGTGAGGATTGTACTGTAACCATTGCATTTGTAATCCAGATACTGTGCCACTGAGCCATAAATGGCCTCTGGTGGCAATGGTAATATGCTATGTACAATATTGTTTTGTCTTGTTGTAAATTTATAGTTATTATAAAAAAAACTGCTCCATTTTTATTTGCCTGTGCTTTACAGGTGCCAACCATTTAGAAAATTTATTTAAACTATATCACTTCACAACTGATGAGTTCAATGATACATATGTAAATTACACTTAAAAAACATTATTTTATGCTTGCAGCAATTGGTTATAAAAACTTCTATTCTTTAATTTTAAATAACTGTATAGACTTTTGAATTTAACATTACATATATCATATTCTTTACAGGAGGAATATAAAACTGAAATTTTGTATCTTAAATATGAAAGTAATATTAACCATATTTATATTTAAGGTGGACATGTCAAAGGTGAAACTGGATGTACTGAAGCCATGGATCACCCAAAAAATCACCGAGATCTTGAAGATGGAAGATGATGTGGTCATCGATTATGTGAACAATCAGCTTGAAGAAAAGGTGACTAATATTTCTACACTGTTACATAAATATTTCTAAAACAATGTAATCATTGCAGTTTCCTTTCAAAAAAAAAAAAAAAAAAAAACATGATAGTTCAGTCATTGTTATAAATAATCTAAAAAGGAAACTGCAATTGAAGTATATAATTAATAAATGTATATTGATTGGCTATGGCTATTTTTATGGTCCCCATCGGTTAGCGCGCCGCCATCGCCGCCAGCCGCAGCCGCCCGCCGTCGCCGCGCGTCCCGCTCTTCTTATGGAGGCCCTTAGCATTCTGAATCGGTATTTACGGGGAAATTAAATACTTAAATGCTACTTCAATAATGAGTTCATATATGATGACTCCGAGGTGCTCAGAGATAGATTTGACTCGGGGTAGGGAAGTTTCGTTGTTAGGCTTTGCGGTCAACATAATGTGGTTGTGTTCGCAACACAGTTACAGATGCAAGAAGATTGGAAATGGCGTCCGCCGAGCGTCGTATCGGCGGCGGTGGCGGCGAGGCCTCCGCACCCGGCGGGCTGCGCGACCGCACTGTGCGTCTCGCCGGGAAACCGAAGCCGCAGCGTCTTCAAATTCTAATATGTACCTAATGTAATTATTTTCGCTTCCCTACCCGAGTCACTTCTGTCGTTCATAAGTTTGCGCGTGCAGTAAGACACTCTGAACGCCTCCTCGAGTCCAATTTTTTCTCCGAACCGACTTGTAACGTAACTACTGGTAAAGCGCTCTACTGAACGGTGTTTACTGCGCTCGTGTCAATAGATGATTAATTATGCGATATTTTCTTCCCGCTCCGCTTCCTTCGTCTCCCAGTTCCCTTGTCCAAAGAAAATGCAGATCAACTTGACTGGATTTCTGAATGGAAAGAACGCGAGGCTGTTTATGGGTGAACTGTGGGAGCTGTTGCTGAGCGCGCAGGCCAGCGAGAACGGCATCCCTGAGTCCTTCACACAACAGAAGAAAGAGGAAATTAAGAAACGCATGGTACGTTTTTATTTGTTTACTTTAAAATCTTAATGTTATAAATAGAATAATAGAGATTATTGTGACGCAGTTGGAGAGTGTCCGGTAACCTGCAATGGTTATGGGTTCATTTCTCAGGCAAGGCAATTAATAATTTGACTTTTTAGCCAGGCTTAAAAGTAATGAATTATTTACCAGGTCCCAGCTCTGGCAAGGAAAACGCATTCTTGAGTTCTGCCATTTAACCATTGAGATATTATTAAATATACGGGCAAGAAGCGAAAAATGAAGTGTCTTAATGTGTTATAAGATTATTTGTGTTAATTTTATTTCTGAATTTATCAACTTAAATAGTTTAAATACTCAAAGCGATTTATTTTATTTTATAAATGTTATCATTTTAGTAATACTAGTCGTAATTATATTCTAACTATATAGGAAGAACAGCAAAAGGACAAGGACAAAGACAAGGACAGGCGCAGGTCCCGGTCGCGCTCGAGGCGGCGCTCGCGTGAACGTCGCCGGTCTCGCACCAGGTCACGTGATAGATCTTCTGACAGGAAGTAAGTATTGAAATATTATATTTAGTATTATTGTGCATTACATACATAACCTATGTAATGAATATAGATATCGTATAGAGTCCCTAAAATATGATAGTAATGTATGAAATATGTACATTATGTATTTGATGCTTTGAATAGATTTTCTATACAATACCGAATGCATAGAATATCAGATAATACGGAGTGCCGGTAGCATATGTAAAACTAAGTAGGTTAACTGGGCAGGCAGAGTGCACCTAGTGCAAAGACACTCCATTCAACATGCAGCGAAATTTTCGAGCCATTCATGGTTGTTATTGGGCAGCGGCATAGCTTCTGACCGTAAACGCGACGGCAGTGAGTTCAATTTCCACTCAACGCGCAATGTCTCCAGAATTGTCCAGAAAGTAGAAATTGACCCTCAGTTAAGGTTCACTCACTTCACTCTGTCCACTGAAGCTAAAATATATTGTATTTTGAATAGCCGTCGTCGCAGCGGCGGCAGCCCGCGGCGGTCGCGGCGTCGCAGCCGTGACAAGGTGAGCCAGTCGAAGCCTCACGTAGATGACATCAAGCTACCTGAACCTAAAGGTTAGTATAGTCAAAATTGTTTATGTTTTAGCTTCTTACTATATTGCTCATATAGCGGGGAATGCGCATCCGTGACGCAATCCGGTAACATTGCGTATTGCGTCGCGGATCTTTACCAGAATAAGGAAATACAAATTATTCATTTTCCCGAGTGTGAATCGAATCCAAAACCGATCTATGTACATTCAGATGCTGTGCTTTTCGGGTAATTTTTTTCTAAACAAAGTCCTTTTTTAGGGTTCTTTATCCAACAGTAACTCTAAGACTTTGCTGTCTGATTGTCCATCTGTCACCAAGCTATATCTCCAGAACTGATAGTATGACAGTAAATTTTTTTACAGATGATGTATTTCTGTTGGCGCTATAAAAACAATTACTAAAAAACAAAAAAAATGATATTCAAGGGGACTCTCATACAACAAACGTTCAATTCGATGTAAACACGATTAATTTCTATGTAATAAGATAAAGCATTTTTATTTATATATTTGTATTGTTACCAAAAAAAAAACAGACTTCCGCCGGATCCCATAATCAGGACTTAACCAAACTAATAGACGTGTCTACCTCTCTATTCCTTCTCTTAGCAGTAAAATATACATTATTTTATTATTATTATGCTTTATGCAGAAAATGGAAAATCACCTGAGAATAAAGAAGAAAAGGATCTTGAAGTAAAGGAAGAAGAAAATCACATCTCAATTGATTCCATCAAAGAAGATGATAATCCAGAGACTGTTGAGAAGGAAGAGAAGAATGAACCAGAACCAAAATCAAGATCTGCTTCACCTAACAACATGTAAATCCATTACAATTAAAGAAAAAACGTTTTTTAAGCTTTATGCTGTATTTCATATCTAGCAAGGTACACAGAGGGACCATAGTGCTTAAATACTCCATTCCACACTTATGTTTATTAAATGGCCGAACTCCATGCATGGGGCATTGTTTTTTTCTTTGTCTTGTTGCCAGAGTGAAAATATGAAAATAATACATTACCCCGAGTGGGAATCGAACTTACTGCCACTGCGCTTTCAGTCAGCCTGTTTCGTTGCGTCAAAACGGCTTCAAAAATTCAAATTTAATCCATATTTTCAAATTCTGCAAAGATAGAATTCTCACTATTCAGGAAAGTTTATCATAAAACAACTTCACTTGCTGTGCTTAAACATAGCACCGTCGAGCTCCGCCACTCAGGCCACACAAGTCTAAAAAATATCCTTAACTATGTTACCCATACTTAGCTTTGTGGGATAAAGTGTAGA
>DVQK01000501.1:0-11041 GCA_018231685.1 Heliconius clysonymus
GTAAATATTTCATCTCCTTGAGTGGGGATCGAACCCACAACCAGTCGGTTTTACAATTACAATTTGTGCCCCTGCGCCACGACTTAATTTTTTTTTTCATATTAATCCAGAATTATTTTTGTATGGATGGCCCGAGTGTCGTAACCTGTGTCTGGTATATACATATATGGATAGCACACGGAAGGCAGATTAAATACTACGGTACTAATAAAACCATGACGAGTAATCTATTTTACTTACCTATCATGTTTAATTATTAAATCATAAAACAAAGTAAAATCTATGATAACAGAAATAATTACTAAGAAGAAATTTCAAAGGACACAAGGCTGGTTATTTTATTTATTTTGTTCGATATTTAGTTTTTATTATTATGTCTCTTTTTTCCTAAAGATCTTGGTCTTTAAGAAGGTCCCTCCCTGAGGGTCCCTCTTTGCTCTTTTAAATGTCTATATTAACTTATTTACTTTTATATCTACAAAAATGAATTAGTTCATTGACACGTTAAAACACAATTATATTTAAAATGCCACATCTGAAACTGATATAAATTCTATTATATACCGATCAAAAATGAATGAAATATGATTCGTTTTAGTGGTTGAAATGAAGTCGATGTATTAAGCTTCATCCATTCACATTAAATACAAGTCTCAAGACATGAAAATGAAAATATTACTATTATTATTTCATACATTTATGTACTGTAGAAATACTGAATGCTTACACGATATAGGAAATATGACGAATAGAAGTCTTGAGCGTCTCCCAAAAGATTTTTCAAAGGCGATAATGGACATAGCTATCGGATTATCGACGAACACTCTTACTATTGTTACTAGCAACACCACAAATTTGCGGTAAGCTATAAAACTATTCAAAGGAATTTTGCATTAAAATGGCGAGTTTTTATCTATTTTTATTGGTCAAAATTGAGTGCGAAAAATACATTTCTAATAACTGTCTTTTTTTTATTTTTGGCCTTCTAATTTTATTCATTAAAGAAAGATCATAGTCATTCTTGACTTCAAAAAATTAAATCTTTTCGTTCACGTTTGAAATTTTGAATTGCAATGAAATTTATTAATTTTCGATTTTCCTTTCGTGGTAGTGAATTATTTTAGTTCCCTGAGCTGAAGATGAAATGCAGATGAGTTGCGGAACTCACTCACTCAATATCTCGAATTCGGCAGATTCTTTTAATTTACCTTTTAAAATAAATATCTACCCTGTTAAACATTATCATCTCATAATATATTTTTTTTAACTTCACGCTACCATTGAACCTAGTGTTATGACACTCCATCCCCGTTAAGACATTTTTGTTCCCTACTTTTCGCCGAATTCTGGAGGCATTGTATAGATACGCTTTTATACTTAACACGTAAATATAATATTTCATACAGGAAAACCGCATCTTTTCACAATAAAGTGTATGAGGACGTAGAATGTTTTTGAAATCGCGCCTCTTGGAAACTCATCCAAGAGGTATGGAATGACAAAAAAAATTGTATAAATGTATAAGAATTCCGTTTTTTTTCTTTTAGAGTACAGAACCCAAAAAATCTAAGTTATACAAAAAAATATTTTTTAATCAATTTCTTATTTTTGGTAAATCCACCTATTAATCGTTTATATAAATTCACAGATCAGAAGATTTATTCAAAATAGTGTGCCTATTAGCTGAAAATAATATACAAGTGATCAATTTAGATATAACCAGTGAGAACAAGGAAGTGGTGAGTTTGTGTAACAAACTATCTATAATTAATATTTATTTTAAGTAATAACTTTAATATAATTATTTAGTATCTAATAACCGTTATCTAACAAGGTATATTTTTCTAAAAGAAAAAAAAAAATATATATATATATATATATATATATACAAGAAAACGTATAAAATTACAAAGCGAGATCTGAACGTTCAAAAAACAACGTAAATCAGTTGTAACGGCTTCTAAATTATTAATTTCGACGTAATTTGATAAAACCGTTTGGATTAGTAGTCAGAGCGCTTGGATGTTTTCCAAGAGACATGATTCAAGTCCCGCTACATTTTCGTCCGTACTGTCCTATCCTTAGTATGAAATAATAATTATGTGTTAAATGGCGGAACTTAACTCTTTGCGTCCAAAGCCAATGCCAGAAAAAGTAAATTTTTTTTTTATTCCCCCGAGTAGGAATCGAACCTACAATCTGTCGCATTAACAGTCAATACCCTTGTGCCTCTGCGACGCGACGGCCTCTCAGATTATATTTTCAGTAGTGAATTTCGTAATCATCAAAAGTAATAAAAAATATCATAATAGTATTTCAGTTATCTCAAAAATGGTTTAGACACATCGGAGGAACGAACTAGTCTAATATTTTGTGACTCATATGAATGTGAAAATTTGTTGTTTGAGGTAAGTTTAAATTATATAGAAAAATCAAGTAATATGTGGGGAAAAAATGTCTTAATTGGAACAGACACTAATATTAGGTTGATAGCTCGTGGGTTCGATTCCCATTTGAAGAAATTAAATATTTAATATTTTCGCTCTGGTTATGAGGCAAATTAAGCAGCGATTGGCGGTTGAGTGCCATTCCAAAACACGCAATGCCTCCAGAATTTGGCGGAAAGTGAGTATCAGAAATTTCTTAATCCGCACAGAGTGTGTAAACACTAGGTTCTAAGACTCCCTCTGACTAATCTGCTATGTCCGGAATACAGAGTGAAAGTAAAAACTTATACTTATAAGCATAAATAATATTTAACTATGGAACGAAGCACAACACGTTAAATAAGCTTACCCAATAAATATTAACATTCAACTACATTCCATTAATATAGCGGAATAGACACAGGGAACTTAGTGTTAAGGCACTCAGTTCTTCACTTTCCGCCGGCTTTTTCGAGGCATTACGAATTGAGTGGCGGAACTCAACGCTGGACTTTAGCCTTGATGCCAGAGCGAAGAAATGAAAAAAAAAATCATTCCCCCGAGTAAGGATCCAAACCACTACCATCGCGATACAATCACACCCTTATACTCCTGCGCCACAACGACTTCAGTTGTTGATTATAATAAAACAACAAGTAGAAGCGATAACGCGATTGTGTCGCTAGTATATATTTATAACAAAAATTTAACTGATTGATGTCTGTACACGTGGCAAGACATACGAGAAAATCTATCATTAACTAAAATTCAACTATCAACATCTATCAATGTAATAGAATCTAAAACAAGTTTTTAAAAATGTTATCTGTTTATCGGTGCATGTGCACGCTAATCTCAGAAATGGCTTAACCGACTTAAATGCAGTTTGTGGTGTGTTTTCCTTAATATTTAGTGTTTGTTTTATTTCAATTAGCTTGTAAATAAAAAAGCTACATCACGAACGAATTCACGAGCAACTCTCAAGTATTACATATATTTAAAAATTTAATTTTCCAGATAACTATAAACAACTTCATACATAGATCCATGCTGTACATATTTTTTTGGCCGCGAGGTGAAATCAGCACGCTCTTCCTCTCAGGCATTAAAGAGGCCATTAGAGTAGCTGTGATCACGAATCCGAGACCGGGGGTGTAAGTGCATTGCTAACTTAGGTGTATATTTGTAAAATATCATGTTACATTTTTTATTTTTATTCTAAAACTACTGTAAATATATGAATAACCAATTTTTAGGCCGTCGTGGCGCAGGGGTAAAAGTATGTGACTGTAAATGCATGTTGTGGGTTCGATTCCCACTCGAGCAAATGTGGGGAACGAAAGCATCTTAACACTAGATTCCCAGGTTCCCTCTGGGAACCACAGCGTGAAGCTGAAAAAGACTACTAAAATATATAAATAATATTTTTAACATAGTACATAGTGACACAACCTCTGACAAACTGCGACGTGCAATTCCACCACTGAAAACGCAACGTATCGAATTCGGAAAGAAAGTAAAAACGTAATATCTTAAAAAGCAAAAACAACAGTAACAAAATATATAATATTTCATTTCCTCTAGCGGGAATCGAAAACACAACCGACATGTTTACAGTCAGTCACACGTTATGTATCCCTCTGCATTTTATGTAAATTTATTCAAATTAAAGCAAAATAGACTTAACAAGAGCTAAAGTTTTCATATTTACACATTATTAACAGAGATTCTAGCAATTGACCACACAATTATAAACCGCGATTTTGTTATTATAAAAATCATTTTCTGAATATATTACTTCTAAAATGTCTTATGTTGTCATTTGAGATTCCTATAAGCTTGTTACCTCTTAATTATGTAGCAAGCGTAAAGGTAAATCCGCAAATCCTACTAGGTTAAAATTTTCATACATTTTCTAAAAGTTTGGTGACATAGACGGACAGACAAATTACTATAGAACTCTAATAACTGCTATAACTAGAACCTGCAGTATAACAACTCTATATCTTATTTATCTGAATTTGACGTTTAAATTCTAGCATCTAGTTGGTATCATATTTTCTGGACTTATTTCTTGGCTGCTCTTCATACAAAATATTAACCGATAGGTATGTCCAACTGCCTTACTCTATCTAATACTTGATACTTGTCTAAGACGTCAGGTACAAAATGTTAGGAATACGTGAGGCTAAGTTAAGAACATCTTTTTGTTTTCCGGTAATATCTGTATTGTTTTAACGTGTTTGGATAGACTAAAGTGTAATAATGTTAATAGAAGTAGATTAAAAAACATATTTGTTTAGCTTCACCCTTTATCTCTCATATTGCAAGGTTTGATAGAGGCAAACTAATGCTAAAACAGTTGTTACCAGAGCGAGGTGATAAAAGTAATTCCTTCCATCGATAGGGAATAGAACCTAAACCGTCACGTTCTATGCCAGCCTGCCAGCCATTAATGACAACTCCAACTGCTCTGAATGCATATATCACTTAATGGGCAGAAAAAGGCGAAATGACAAATCACTACATTTTATATAAATTTTATAAAATTTGTTTGGAAGGTTTCTGTTTAGCAAGCTAAAGAAAATTCAAGAAAAATTAAATGTTTAAAAATAAAAGGTTTTAATAATGATAAATTTATTATACAACTGCAACAATACTATCTTATCATTTACCAAAAAACAGGGACAGTCTTTTGTCATGAAAATTAATATTTTCTCGCGAAAAAAAAAACAAAACACACTTTTACTATGAAACAAATAACAATAAAAATGTAAAGAAAGATACAATTATTTAGGAAACGACCGATAAATCTATAGAGTAAACCACATCGTAAATCGAGACCGACGTTGCACTAAATTATAATGAATATATCATTAAGCTGTAATAAAATTAATGAATTGCGAAATAATTGAGGCAATAACCTCAATACGGCAGCGCTCCATCTAATATGATGGTAGTTTGTCTGTCTTTGTTGATAATAACTCTAGCGGAGATTGATAAGCGGTAAGGATTTTCTCATATATCGTTCGGTAGATGAAATATATTTCTATGTTCCTTACGTCTGGAGCAATCGTAGTGCAGCGTGTTTTCCCGTTATTTTCATTTTGAAAAAGAAAGCGCGGCATTGTGTTCCGCCACTCAACACGCAATGTCTCGAATTTTGGAATTCGCTCGGGGAACGGAGAATATTGATCTCTATTTATTTCGTGCCTTAATCTATCTTATTCTATGATCAAACAATCCCTAAACTACTCTCTTTTCTCTATATGAATATTATGGGTTCGATTCCCGGTCGAGGAAATGACATATTTTTATTTTTTCGCTCTAACATGCAAGCAAAGGGCAGCGGGTCTAAATTTCCAGCTAATTTTAAATGCCATAAATAGTAAAAATCAAGTTAAATCTCGATCACGGGCTGAGTCAAAATTTATCTGGATTTTAAATAGAAAAATCAAATGTGACGGTACCATACCCTCGTGCCTGGCAAAGCCCATAAAATGATTGATTATATCGGTATATAGTTCGATCGTGAGTCAGTTCACATTAGTCTGTAGAGATTCAGATCGTGAGTTCAGTCAGTTAGTAATATTTGGTATAGGTATTACTAAGACTCTCACGATCGAACACGAAAAATATTATTTGGTAAATCTACTTATATATTATATATCTTTATACTTTATAAATATAAATAATATATTCTTTCGTTTGCCATATGTTTTTTTTTGCTTTACGCTATATCCCGCACATTTTAGGGTAGGCAGATAAAAACTGGGAACCTAGTGTAAAGGCACTCCGTTCTCATTAAGGTGCTTTATTGGGAACGGAGTACCTTAATACTTTGTTCCGCATCCCGCTTTCTTAACGTCAATAGATGTGGAGATATTACTTTCATCATACAATTTAAGGTAAATGACAAACATCACAAATTCACTCCAGAAAATGTAGAAATAAATATACAATATATTCCACGAAAATTACAACGAGTTTATCATAGCGAGAGAAAATTTATGCAAATTAAGTTTATAAACTTCTTCTTAATATAATTATATAGTATCTAATTTAGTTTATATATTTATTAGCTGTATTTAACGTTCATAATAAAATACCAAAAATACATATAGTAACCTAAGATTTATCTCGTGAAATAAAACTAATGTTATTTTAAAATTCGCTCCGAGTAGGTATGTACTAGCTTGATTATCGTGCCATCTTGCCAGTATTTCTAAAATTACATTTTCTCTCAATTCGAGAGACCCAATACAAAGCAACGGACTCACGTACATTGTAATTCGATTGAGCGAAACGCCGATTGTGAATTGGCCAAAACATATTTTTTAGTGCCCCGGCTACAGCATTTTCTTCGAAAATATATATATATTTGTTTTGCAGTCAATCTGTAGTCGTAAGGTGAACGACGAACTATATTGTTTATATTATTTGTTATTTTATTGCCGTCCTGGCGCAGCGGCACGCATTAACCGTGTGAATGTAAACGCAACGGTTGTGGCTTCGAATCCCAGTCAGGAGAGTTCCGCCACTCAACACATAATACTTCGAAAATTCGGCGGAAAATGTGAAACGGAGTGTCTTATCACTAGACTAGACTACACTGTTAAGTGCGTTATATAGCGCTATAAACGCCAAAAAAACTATAACATGGTATTATGGCACTATAGAGTTGTATTTTGCATATAAAAATATGATAAAAAGAACAGTTCTAAGTTGACCCACACTTTGAAACGTTTTGGAGTCCCTTTGTAGAATATAGCCGCTTAGTAATAGACTTCGTATTACTAAGCCTAGTATAGTAGATAAATATTAGATTTTTCAAAATATAGTTCTAGAGATGTGTTTTAACTAGTTTGACCAAAAACAATTGTTGTCAGTTCGTGCCATTACAAAAAAAAATAACTTTTCACTTGTTCCCACGTAACAGTTAGGTAAGGGAAACAAATATCAAGGCACGCCGTGCCAGAGTCTCAGCACAATTTTTATAAATAATATAATATAATTAATAATATAAATACTTGGGTACATTCGATCTGCACTTGTGGAAATAAATGAATATCATTTCCCCACTCTGGTAAAGCGGTCAGGCGTTAACTTTCATAACTAAACACTCAACGTTTTCAGTGAATTCTGGTTGAAATCGTATGACAGAGTGTCTTAACACTCGCTTCTGTTGCCCTGCTATATACAGGATGAAACTCGAACTATAAGTTGTTGTTATGTTATATTCACTATCTAATATATCATAAAGTCATGATTATTATTAAAATCAAGGTTTCCTACAGGTAACTACACATAAACTAAGTCAATTATATATAATCTCATTGACTCATCTAGTTAAACTACAATTAATCATATTATGTTATAATTAATTCCTTCTATACTATTACTAGAGATCAATAATACATTAACAATTCCTGATATGGGGAGGATTATGCAAGATACATCGTGTAAGGCCTTTATTTTCGACTAGGGGCCCACTAACTGCTTAACTATATAATCATTTATTTGCTAATCTGAACTTCTTTAATGTTTTAATAAAATTATCCTTCTTTTGAACTTCGCACTGGATCCCACATATAAGGATAAGCAGACGGAACCTAAGACACTCCACCATTTTCCGCTTTTTTTTTTCTTAAGGCTAATTGTGGGGCAAAAGCGTGTGACTACTGTACAGGTTATAGGTTTGATTCTCACTTGAGGAAAGTGAATATTTCATATTTTCTTTTTACGGAGAATAGAGAACGGAGTGTCTTAAAACTAGGTTACCTCTGTTTATGCTGTTACATGCAGTACAAAGCGTAGCAAATATAAAACTTCATATCTTTTAAAATCATCAAACTTACTATTTGATTTAAATTACTTTAAATATAAGAATTAAAACATACATTATTAGCTGTCGTAACACAGCGACTTAGACACAGACATAGAAATAATTATTTTAATTATCTCGTTCTGGTAACAAGCCAGAGCGCGGCGTTGAGTTGCGCCACTCAAAATTAAAAAGGAAAAATAGAAGAGGGCGAAAGTTGGGAAAGTGCCTTAACTAGTTTCCCTCTGCCTACACTGCTATATTGGGGATACAACATTTCAGCTGAAAAAAAATTATTATTATAACACAAATTTACATATTTACAGATTTAGGCTGTATTACAATCAGGCATCGCCGAATAAGCTGAACCATCTAACACTAGTAAACTGGTGGTCCGGCAGTCTTTACAAATCCCCCGCATTGCCTCCCGCTGATAAAGTCTATCAAGACTTCCAAGGAAGAATCTTTGACGTGCCCGTGTTACACGTAAGTATATAAAGACAAACATATGGCTTAGTAGTTATAGCGCTTCCGAGAGGCGCGGGTTCATACCCCATTACGTTAAAATGTTTATACGTTTTTTTTAAAAAATATGAAGATTACGCATATTAAAGAATCTGCATTAAAATATAATTTTGTTTAACAAAAACATTCTAACAAATTTTAATTTAACTTCTATTAAATTTAAATTTATATTAAGACCACAAAACCTCTCGACAAATTTTATTAAGTGTATAATTGCAAAAATAAATTCTTCAACAACTTTTCTCGATTTGATATTATTAAACTTGAGTGAACATTTACATACATATATCTATCTACCTCTGTATTATATTTAATTCTAGGCTCTAACCATACTCTTGTTTAGCGGTGGAACTAATCGCCGCACTTTTGCTCATCAGCCAAAGGCCAAAATATTGTAAATATAAACTTTCAAATTATGAAAATCGAACTCACAACCAGTCAAACAATTCCCAACTATGCCATAATAGTGTGTTATCTCTTATCACCACGATACGTAGATATTATAAGAATCTATCCAATAACAATAAGCTGTTATTACAATAAACCATATAAATTAGTTAATTTACATAGACTCTGAACTTGAATAAGATTATAAGTTACACTTTATTGTATCAAATAAGGAATGCCTGTACCTAAAGTTTACATGTAAATTTTGTCTAGGCACCACCTTGGCATTTTGTGATGTATAACAACGATTCTACAGTGAACGTCACTGGTGGGAGAGACGACAAATTACTTTCGTTGTTGGCGAAGAAACTTAACTTTAAGTATGTTTAAAATTTCTAAGTAATTAAGTCAGCTACCAAATTCGTGTACTGTTTACACTTTTGTGTGAAACTCGAAAATTGTGTGGTTTTTAATTGTGATTAGTAAGAAAGCGATTTAAAAATATTTAATGTGTAATAGTACATTTTGGACTAAGAAAGTACTTAAATTCTTTGTGTCAAATAATCGATTATGTGCCAGGATTCAAACTTGGAGAATCCATAATTGTGCCTAAGTTATCTCATTTTATTTTATAAAAAAAAATGTATTTGTACAATTCATTTAGGTTTTTGCAAATGCTAAAGACATAAACGTAGATTTTTTTACAAATCAATAAGTATAAGGGCTATACAGATTTATGCATTTGAATATTAATCGAATTCCAAATATCAGATACGACCAAAAATTTAAACTAAATTTTCCAAGTGTATCAATAATTTAAGATTAAAAATAATAAGAAATGCTTTTTATTTGTAATTATTCCTTGCTTAGATACAAATACTACGATCCGCCAGAAAGGAGTCAAGGATCAAGAATCGCTGGCAACGGTACGTTTAAAGGAACTCTAGGGTTAATTTGGAAACGTGTAAGTTTGTGTTATTTTTAGGATTTTACTATCTGTTTTCTTACTCTTCCTTTCGTTATAACGAGTGATCGTTATCGGCAACAATCACAAAGTTGTTTTAATCAGACCCAATAAACATAGCTATTCGCCTTTTGCTCAATATTCTCAGGTGAGAATCGAACCCGTGATAAACTATTTAATATTAATAACGTATATTTAGACATTATATAAAAAATATGCTAAACTTTTTATTAATTCTACAAATCTATAAATTTACTTGCTTCGTCTTCTTTTGTTTTATAGTATGTCTATACTAATGTTATAAAGTTAAAATGTCTACATGATTGAACGTGCTAATCTCAGATGCTCCTCAAGTGAGAATCAAATCGAAACGCGTTTGAATATATATATTTAATTAAAAAGAAACTAATTATTAGAAGGCAGATTTCTTCCTGGGAGATGTGACCATGACATGGGAGCGATTGCAAGCTGTGGAATTCTCTTTCTTGACCCTCGCTGATTCTGGAGCGTTCTTGACTCACGCACCTGACAAACTGAGTGAAACATTAGCTATCATCAGACCGTTCCGATGGGAGGTAAATAAAAGAATATATTCTTATATATACATTCTGAATGAACACAAACATATCACTTACATTTACACAAACACAAACAAATCACTTACATTACTAAAACACGCAGTCGTAGCAGCGGCATAAAATCTGACTATAAACGCTACGGTTGTGGGTTCTAATCCCACTCGGGAAAAAAAATATTTTTATTAATTCATTGGTAACAAGACAAAACTGCAATGTCTCCAAAGGTTTATGGTGCTTGGGGTACGGTGTCTTAACACTAAGTTAAAAATATATATATATGTCATACTTTTTGCACCGCTCTGCGTTCTTGTTATATTAATCCTGTATTGTTGGTTGC
>DVQK01000502.1:0-11040 GCA_018231685.1 Heliconius clysonymus
ATTGTATTTAATAAGCAAGACATTATAAGCGTCTATTTTTTTATGAATAAGTCTATAATATTTTATATTGTATATTTTTAGGCATACTTTGAAATTGAAATTACGTTATGTTTCAATGCTTTTTTTACTGTTTCCTTCACAATTACATGAAACGTGAAGAAAACGCTGTTTTCTTATTAAGATGTAACAACTATATATACATAATATTTTTTCAATAAAAGATGTAATCAAAATAAATTAAAAAGTTTATTTCCATGAACATTATACGTGCATATTCCAACATACGTGTAAAAGTCGAAAGTTCGAATAGACCACTCACAAATATTTCTCTATTTTCTCGGTCCGTTTAAGACAAAAACACAAAAATTATGCTGAGATTAGAAAACCTAGTGTTGCACAGGTTTTTTTTGCTTCGTTTTGCTTAAAAGTATTCTTTTATACAAAAACAGCATGTATATACAGTAGCATGTACGTGGTTTTAACGAAAGAATAATTCAGATGGACGATGACTCGGCTGGCGGATAAATTAGATTTAAAGTGGCGAGTATTGTAAGACTGGTAGGTACCAGTCCTCACTATTCTGTTCACCGAGCTCACTAAGCCACTTATAGACCAGATTGCGCTTTCCTCCGCTACTTCTTTAGATTTGAGTTTTTTTTTCTTATTTTATATTGTTACGATTCACTTATTTACTGCGCCAAGCCAGAGAAGAATTCGTTCTTGATTACTTTGAAATAACTTTTAATATTTCCAATTGCATCGGCAGTTTATTGAATTGATTTTTATTTTATCGAGATGCAGGAAATTGATATATTTTTATAACAATATGTTATCAACTATTAATTGTGTTACATGGAACTAGAAAAAAATAATTGAAATAACTGTTTCTAAAAAGTACGGACGGCGACTTTTCCCAGAGGACATACGAGTAATGTACTTACTGTGTAATAGACATTAACAGACATACATGTACATTTTCCTTTCGAATGACAGATGATAGAAGATTCTTATTAACTAAATGTTAGCTTTAAAATATTATATGAAACTTGTGATGTCTTAGCATTATGAGACTAAGGATCGGAGTATAAGCATCTTATAAATAAATTATAAATATCTTATTACCTCCTTGTTTGAGCATAAATTTCTTGCGTATTATAGCGTACATCTCCCACACTTGTACTTTGTCTTTAAGGGGTAACTATGGCCATGTACGCGTCAATAATAGTAAAATCTTATCTTGGCATGCGCGTTTACGAGCGATGCAAACTTATGATCAGGTAGCTAAAACGGCACCCTCGTTAAGGAAACTTTGTTTCCAAATAAATAGCAACAACAACTACAACGTGTAAAAGTTTCGTGTCAAGAGAAATTAGCCGTCGCCTTTGATTCAGAAGATGAGCGCGCTATTAGTGCGCCTCATCAAAGAAATACTTTGTATTGCCTTGCAGCGGCAACACTCACTGCTTCTTTGCTGTGTACATAAAATCGTCATTGTGACTTCATGCAGGTATAATTAATTAATTACTTATATATTACTTATTAAGGATGAAATATTTTTTATATTTGCATTAGTATGATAAAAACATCTTGTTTTATTTATTTATTTCAACTTCACTCTTTATCCCGCATATAGCAGGATAAGCAGAGGAAATCTAGTGTTAAGACACTCCGTTTCCTACTTTCCACCGAATTATCCAGGCAGTGTGGGTGTTGAATGACAAAACTGAACGCCGCACTTTATTTGGTACCATCGTGAAAAAATAAATATGTTAACAAAGAATAATTTATTCCATCAAATCAGAATCAAACCCTTGTGCCTGCATCGGCCTCGGCTTTGTTTTATGTATTTTTCAAAACTAAAAAAATAATAGAAGGCTTATTTTTTGGAGCGATAAAAACAAATAAAAATATTCACAATCATTTAAGCGCCTGACTCAAACACATGAGCAATACTTATGATATGAAATTTCGTAGAAGTCTGCAAGGTTTCATACGGTGGTGCAACAAAGTAAACAATTAATGTGCCGTAATAATATTTTTAATATGACATACTCTGAAGCTGGTGCTGTTAATATCTGATTTCATATTACTTGCTTAAGTGAGGCCAGTCGTTTCGTAGGGGCACAAAATGTGCTTGTAAACCAATTGTGGGTTCGATCCCCGCTCGAGAAACTGAAATATTTATTTAAATTTATATTTTCATTCGCTCTCGTGTCGAGACAAAGCGCGGCGTTGAGTTCCGCTACTCAACACGCAATGCCTCGAGAAATCGGCGGAAAGTGAGAAACGAGTGTCTTAACACTAGGTTCCCTCTGCCTACCCTGCTTTGTGTGGGATACTGTGTGAAGCGGATTTTTTTTCAAAATAATTTACTTTTACTTTACATTTATAAAAAGATTAAAACCACAGTCCTATAAATACACATTTTGTACTGTTGCTTTTATGTTCATAAAAACTCTGAATGAATTACATATTTTCATATATTAATTGACTATTAAGTATAAATGTTTTTTTCATCAGCTTCACGCTCTATATTTTAACGCAACAGGGTAGGCAGAAGGAACCTAATGGTAAGACTAAGAGAATATATATTAAATAATTTAATAGCTTGAATTTAAACCTATTTATAATACCCACAATAAAAGTAGTAAAGCAAATTTTAAATATATCAATTTTACGGGACCGCACTTATAAAAGTTTTAAAGTAGTAGAGACATAAGTCTCTGAACCAAATAAACACATAAACCTTTTCTATTTTTGAAACGTTTGAGATATAAACTAAAGCTGAAGTTAACACATTTTTGAGCAACAAAATGTACCTAGTGTGTAATGTAGGTATCATTTGTACTTTTCATAATACGTTCAAAACAATACCGTGACCTACATTTGATAGGTACATTGTATATATGTACGAGTAGATACCTATATTAGTCCAGCCACTAAATGTTTTAAGTTCTAATTAAGTTAAAAAAAATATGTGCACATTGATAACGATTATTTTTTTACTTCTTATTACAAAAATTGATATTAACTAAAAATTATTCAATGTAGCATGAAAGTCAGTTTACTCTCAATATATTTTCCATTTATAATTGAGTGACGTTTCGTGATTTTTTTAAGATCGATCTTTTTTTCAGAGAAGTCAAGAGAAAGGGACAATAGATATTTTTATTTCGTCTCATCGTCGTGTATATTTCGTCACAACGGCAACGTTCGCAATTATTTTTAATATAACAAAATCGAGCATGTTGAATATTTTTAGTCCGAATCAGTATTTAATAAAAATAAATAAAATTGTGTAATGCGTCGTTCTCACCTTCACCGACAAAAGAATTGAAGATCTGTATAGATGCCGAGATCTGTTTTCACTCTGGATAAAACTGAAGCTCTAAATTTTAATTATATTTTTTCTACGTATAAGCATTATTATATTATACAAGTTAGTGTACTTCCAGCATGTACTATTAGGTTGATATTTAGTTTGGTGCCTGGTGGTAAAAAATAGCCAAGTCAAATTTAATATAAGTGTGTAATGATTTTTTTTCTATGAAATACCTATAAATTTCGGAATGTTTCCTTTATTTGTATTGTACGTTATCTCTTCGTGCCAAATTTCATAACTGTAGGTTCACAGTAGTACAATTATGAAATTAGGTGAGGTGTTGAAAAGGCGGACGTCCGTCTGCTTAAATAGCTCAGTTCTCCATCCATCTGAACTCCATTCCATATTCCCAATTTAGTTTACCATATTTTCCGCAGTCCCCTTCAGATTATCTGCGTCACAGTAAAACATTTTTACATTTTCTAAGGAGTCTCTCTTAGACCTGTGTTCCCTCGTAAGTCTTCCGATGAACCAGGTTCTTCCAAACTCGAGAATTATGAAAGAAGGTTGAAGGAATTTTCATTTCCCTCTGGTAGGAAGACAAAGCGCGGCATTGTGTTCCACCACTTAACACTCAATGTCTCGAAAATTGAGTGGAAAGTAGAGAGCTACATGTCTTCACATCAGATTTCTATTGTCTGCTATACGCTGGCTATATTTTTTTTATATACATATTGTAATATATTCAAAGTAATTTAAAATGTGTGTACATTTTTACTTTTCCTACGGTAACTGCTTTAAACAGCACAATGAAAACTATCCTCAACATTGCTCTAGGATTTGCTTAGTTGTCAGTATTTCAAATGTTTGACTTTACCGTCTTGTCTACGGGAATTGCATTGAACAATAGGGTAAAACCCAAAAAAGGGATTCTTCAGACTCTACTACAAGACAATTCATTAATATCTGTCCAGTACATAGATATGCTAACTTTTTTATTTATTTAGGTATTATAGTATGTACTATAAAAAAACTAACTAAAAAAAAAACTAACAAAATAACTTTACGTTTGAAAAAATAACTTTTTCATTTTTGGGAATTATTTTTTTCCTGAATTATATTAGGCTTTTATAGAGTAGTTAAAATTGTGGTTTCATTTAAAGTGGTGCTTACACTTCCATCCTGTATAACGGACCTAATTTTACTTAAATTTTTCATGTACAAAATTGGTTTTTCAAAAAAAAAATTAAAAGTATGATAAATATCTAATAACAAATTACATTCACACCAGTAATACATTACGTAATAAAGAAACTATTTCATTATTTTATTCACGTCGTTAAATATGATGTAACAGTACCTACTCTACCCATGTAATAACAATAAAAACACTTACAATTTTAAATTAGCGAGAGTTTTCGAGTATGGACTAAAATAAATATTCTTTAGTTTAAATTTGTACAATAAAGTTTCATTGAGTTGCTCTCACATAGAGCAATGCGTTTAAGCTGGGATTCAGACCGTAGTGCCTGCGTTAACTGCAAAATGTGACAATGTTTTTATATAGGTAGTACGATTAAAAAATAGGTAAATACGATTCATAATAACGGTTCTATCGTTATATTATAAATTATTAAAAGACTGATTTATTGTCATATCTGTCTGTTGTTTTATTTTACTTTAACATAGGATTTACGTTACTTGTAATATATTTCTAACACATGTTTCTCAAGATGTGGAATGTACAAACAGAATCTAGTAAATTATCACTATATTTTTAACTTACCTTATTTAAATCAAAAAACAATCATCTTAATATGATTTTCAGTTGCAAATAAATTCGTGTGAAATATGCAAACATACATACTTTCGAAGTTTAGCATAATATGTTGGAGACCGAAGATTACTGAATGCAGTCAGACACAACTGTGTAGTGTATTTCTAAAGCTTCATCCATGCTGCAAATAGCAGGGTAAGTTGAAGGAACCTGGGAACCTAGTTTTAAGACACTACGTTTCCATTAAGACACTTTTCTTCCCCACTTTCCGCCAAACTCTGGAGGCATTGCGTGTTGATTGGCAGAATTCAATACCGTTCTTTGCCTCGTTACCAGAGCGAGGAAATAAAAGTATTTAATATTACATTTCCTCAAATGAGAAACGAATCCACAATCTGTTGCGTTTACAGTCGCTCGTTCGTGCCCCTGCGCCACGACTGGCCTCATGCAGTGAATTTGAAAGTATTTTTTTTTGTCCAACATCACTGTTTTTTGCAGTTCGTAATTATAAAAATAATTCGTCCGTCACTTTTATATTGAGAAGTGGCTTCTGACTTCTTGAACAATAGAAAATTAAATTAACTGAAATGTCAACCTTAATTTACCGTAGCTGTAACGAGCATCTTGAGCAATGACAGAGCATTTCACACTTTTGCTTTTTTTTTAAACTAAGTAAATTTTATTTTACAAAATTAATATTTGATTCTCAAATAACTAATGTTCTTAAATTTTAAAAATACAATAATGAAATACATTTTTGTATTTGCATACAAAGTCAAAGTCAAATTAACAAAAAAAAAAAAAAGCTATATAACTGGTACCTTATTGGAATATAAGGTACCAGTTATGTAGCTTTTTATTATTTTTATAAATTTATTTCCTATATAAATTTATTTCATATCATATACATAATTTTAGATAAGACTATGACGTATTGAATTATTTTTTGGTAAAACTGTATTTTACTACAAAAATTATTGGGACTAAAATTAATAGAATAAATAAAATATAAAATTAAGATTATAAATTTTAATAGCTTAAAATAGCTTCTTTCATTTAACCTTACGATTGGAAAGCTTTTATACAGGAGGTATTTCAAATGATCGATTAGTCTCAATTAAGCATTTAAATATAATTTCACGTGGCAAGCTGTCAATGGAACTCAACGTTCGTTATGGTTGAGTTACGAAATAATGACGCAAAAAAGCAGACAACTGTTGTTGTTACAAGAAAAATATAGTTCCGATTATTAGGAAGCAGTAAACAAATTTAAATTTATTTTTTATAAAACTGTAAGCAATTAAAATTCATATTATTAATACCCACGGAAAATCGGTTATATGTAGTATAAATAGTAAATGATATTATGATTATTCTATATAAGTAAACACAAAAGTATCGGCATGAAAATAGCGATTATTTATGTCCTAAGGGAATAAATAATACAAATATCGTAAAAAATAAATATATTACAACATAATGGCATCAAAATATTATACTAATTTACCTAATTAGAAAAATATACTATTACGTATAACTTAAGTTTATCATCCAATTATTACTGTCTTTTGGAGGTATCCGTTTCGTTCCATTCATACCAAGGCCAAAAGGAGGACTGGCCGACGTTCGCAAGTAATAAAGGCCTCGTGTCGAGGTTGAAGAACCATACCCCATAACGGCGTAACTTTTATTTTTGCATACATTAGCTTCATAGTGTTGCCAACTTTGACAACTAATACCCACGAAGGATTTAGGAACTCTTATACTTTCTGCGTAAACTTCGGCTGCTCGCAGATGACTACAGGAGGGCATTATGCAGCCTGGTTGCTGGGGGCCTCCTCCATTAATATAAAAATCCGCATGCCCCAAAGGCTCGATCACACCTTGTACAAGCATATTAGAATGCATCACATCTACATATTTAGCGTCCATTTTGTCTAATCTTTGATCATGAAAAGCATATGAAAAACAAGGCCCCGCAGGATCCAAACCAGTTATGCGTCCTATAGAGTGTGATTTGTATCTGTGAAAATATTTTCCAGCCCATCCTGCAATATGCGCACCTAAACTTATACCGAGAAGGTGGAAGTCGTCAGCACTGGCACCAAAGTTTTCTAAATTGCCTAACAAATTCGCTAATCTTTTCCCGATAAGACGTGCATTATATACAGAAAGAATATACCTTTGATTCATCATTTCCTCAGCATCCACGAGAAGCACATTAAACATATTTTTCTCTTTATAACCATTTGCTATATCCAATGACACAGAAGACTGAGAACGATCTCTATATCCATGAATAATTATTTTAGTTTGTTTTGTTATGTCAAACATTCCAGGCTGAGTGAGCGAGTGATAGGCTTTATCGATAGGAAAGCTTTGATTTCCATTGTCGTCTAGATAAATTATTTTCATGGTCTTCAATATAGAATTTTGGCTACTCATGGAGTTAAACTGAAAATCCATAATGGCACGACCTGTAAGCGCAAAAATCCCGTTACTTACTTTATTACTTTTAAATGTGAAGGTTAAAGTTATTCACTTACATGCACTGGACATTTTGGCATACAAATTCTCAATGAAACTCAAATTCTGTTGTTCACTTTGCGCGTTAACTACAAACACAAACGTATGTAAAATCGCGATTATCATCGGTACTTTTATAGAGTAGAGGTTCATGGCAAAACCTCCGCGATAACACGGTCACTGTGTCACTGTCTGTACTGAGAGAAAGGTCCAGTCAGTGTCTCGCCAACTGCAGCAATGGCTTAAGTTTTGGTGGGGCTTGTGTTTGAAATTAATATCCAATGCACTACATTCGCTCTTAGAAGGCCGCTTGTATTGCTATAAACAAAACAAGTGGTTCGAGTTGTATTAAGGTTATACAACATTTATATTATAACTTTTTAATTAAATAAAAAATAATATTCGTATAATCCACATATAACTGTATAATTTTTTTAAAAAAGTATGTTTTATTATATATTTACTAGTGACCCGCTCGCGGCTTCGCCCGCTTGTACACAATTATTTATTTACTGATATGAATTACTGTCATAAGGCCGTCGCGGCGCAGGGGCACAAGCGTGCGACTGTAAACGATGGTCGTGTATTTGATTCTCACTCGGAGAAATTAAATATTTAGTATTTTCATTCCCTCACTCTGGTAACGAGGTAAGCGAGCGCGGGGTTGAGTTCCGCCACTCAACACAATGAACGGCAGGGGAACGGCACTTCCGTTCTTTGATATTTTAAAAATTAAATTTACTTTTATTAAAATAATTACATTTTTTTGTTTTTAATTATGGTTTATATTCGTTTATATGAAATTATATATTTCTTTGTATAATATTATATATCATTTAAAAATACAAATAAAATACAAAGTCTAATAATTTACCACTAGTTCATTATTGAAATCACATTCCTCTGAGGCAGTGATTTCAATAATGCACTGAGAACATCCAGAGATTAGACTAGACCAGCGAAAAAAAAATTAAACACACGCAAACGATTTTAATTTTTTGATGTCTCGCACCAACACAACAACAAACGTCTGTCTTTCTGTTTGTTCAGGTTACTCTCCGGAGCTGCTGATGCTGATAGGACTATCTTCCAGTGAGACTTCATACGACTCAATGGAAGATAGAGAAAGATGTGAAGCAATATAGGCTACTTTTTATTCCAAAAAACCATCTTTACCGCAAGTAAGTAGGGGTACCTCCCACATAGATATGAAATAACCAATCATTTTCTCCTTTTTTGCGAGTAAGTAAAAGTAAATAAAATTCCCAAAGGTTCAAATTACAATTATTTTGTATGTAACAATATAAATAAACATATAAAAATAAACAACCCATTTTCCATAAATACAGCTAAAGTCTAATAAATAATCGTACCGTTCAGGCGTGCGAAGCCGTGGGCGGGCCGCTAGTATGTGTAATATATTGTTTAAAATAAAGCCGAAAACTATGAAGATTTGTGATGTGATGTCGTAGGAAACATATTTTTCTTGTGCTTTTGTTTGTGTGTTTTGTTTTTAATTTTTCTGTTATGGATAAACTTAAAGAGAACTAAATCGATTTTGATTTTTTGACCAATTACAATTATTTGACCAATACGAAGACACGTAATCAGGGTAAAGACTATCGTTTAATTAGAGAAATTATATTTTTACCCATTACATTATCAGTTGATGAACCTTTTTTTATTACATATTTTTAAAAGAAACAGCCTTAAATATTCTTTTTTGCTTGCGTCTTAATAAATATTTATATTTTTTATGTAAATAATCGAATAAATTCTTATCAAAATCTATTAATAAATAAAATGATTTTATATAAAAGTCACCGAATTTTGCCTCGTTACCAGAGCGAATAAATGAAAATATTAAATATTTCATTTTCTGGAGTGGGAATCAAACCCACAACGTTTCCCACTACTGTCCTCAAATATGTTTCAATATTAATTCTTTATAATTTAAATTAAAAATATAAAAAAACTAAAAGGAAATATTTAATTGCGTTATTATTTTATGAACAAAGTTAAACTCGTTTTACATACAACAGGTAGGTACTCGATTCATATTTTGAATCGTATCATCCAAACACAAGCACCATCAACATAACATACTAACGCCAAGTGCAATCTGCCCGCTAATAAAATGAAGCAAAAATCTAACTTCAAACACGTTTAAAACGTATCTACGTACATATCTATGTGTGTTAGTTTTTGTATACTAGGGGTAAACTGTAGGGCGCCTATTATTATGTTACAGCGAAACACACATATCTTACACTGATCCAAAAGTATCATTTAAAACAATTGCATAATATAAAGAATTAATTTAATATCCCGGTTATTTCGAATATTAGTTGACGAAAAAATACAATAATAATATTTCTTTCTCATAGTTCATAATAGCAGCCAGACAAAACTGGCAAACGGAACCTATATAGTGTTAAGACACTTCGTTCTCCTCTTCCCGCCCAATATTTGTGCGACAGAACTTAACGCCGCCCTTTGTTTACCAGTGCGGGGATATGAAAATACAATCATTTCTTCGAATTGGGTCAAATCCACAAGCATCGCGTTAACAATCATACGCTGCCTCTCTGCGCTGTCTTTATCCGCCATCAACGGCCTAGATTATAACAACAGTATAATAATGTTGATGAAATAGTTATAAGCATTTATTATATTTGAGAGTTTAGACCACGCGTCTGTCATTGTCTACTTTTCTCAAAAAATATAAGTAAAAGTTTTTTTTTCAGCTTCAAACTGTGTCTCGCGCATAGCAGGGTAGGCAGGGGGAGTCTAGTGTTAAGACACTCCACTTCCCACTTTCCGTCGAATTCCGGAGGCATCGCGTGTTGACTTGAGGAACTTATCGCCGTGCTTTGCCTCGATACCAGAGCGAAGAAATGAAAATATTAAATATTTAATTCCCTCGAGTGGGAATCAAACCCACAATTTATACACATTTTTATGACGTCAACTATATGCTAAATAGTTTTTTGCTTATTAAGATGGTGATTTATGTATGTTAACATACCAAGTCTCGGATGAGAGGCATCCAATAGGCCTGTAGGGATTTTCATCTTACTTTTATTGGTGAAACTAATCACTTAGATTAAAAGGAATTTGTTTGTTTTCAATTCAATGTAATTCGCGTAATAACTTACTCAGGTCAAATTAATCCAATATTTTAATGCGTGGATTATAAAAATAATTTATCAGCTTAAGCGAGTAATATGAACTCTTTAGATTTATATTCTTTTTCATTTCTTATCTAATCGTGGTAATGTAGGTAGGGGGAGACCTCGGGTGACCTTCAAAAACACAGTATCAAAGATACTGGAGGAAGGTCACGTAAAAAAGGAGGGGATGTATGAAGAGGTTGATGACAGTGGACGAGGTGAAAGAGGTATGTAGAGACCGT
>DVQK01000503.1:0-11029 GCA_018231685.1 Heliconius clysonymus
CGGGTTCGAGTCCCGCTACGTTCAAATTTTTATACGTTTTCTAAATAAGTAACTAATACATTATTCCCGATACTGCAGTTATTCATTAATTAAGACAAAGCACGGCGTTGAGTTCCGCTACGCAATGAGCGAATTGTCACGAAAATTACGCGGAACCTGGGAAAGGAGTGTCTGAACACTGATTTTAAACCGGGACACAAAATACACATAATTATGTCTGCTTTCTCGTCAAATTGGGATAATTCTGTTGTAAATGTTGTTGTATATATATTGTTATTTTGCATTACAAACTTGTGAATATAAGTGGCTATATTTCATCAGATTTTTATACTTTACTACGTTTTCATCTAAAAATCTTTCAATAGAGGTCATCATCGCGCAACCGTAGAGCGTCTGACTTGACCTACATGCTACTGCTGTTGATTCGATTCCCATTCGGGGGAGGATTAGATTAAAAAAAAAACATTTCTTTGTTCTAGTTATGAAAGTGCTCCAACATAGATATGTTTTCAGTTCTACTTGGACAAAGCATACTTGCTAGTTTCTAAATTAGGGTATTTCATTTTTAGGGTATTTCATTTTCAGTGCCCAGGGGGTCCAACCCCCCTGGGCACTGAAAATATAAGATTTTATTGTACCTTCACTCTTTTCTCCGCATAGCATAGACAGAGGACACTTAGTTAACATACTTCTCTTCGTCTCCGTCTTTGTCTCAAAATTGTTACATTGCGTGTTGAATAGCGGAACTCAATGCCGCGTGTTGTCTACCCGAAAGAGAAAATAAAAATAATGATGCACGTAGGCACAAAACGTGACTGTAAAAGCGACAGGTTGTGGGTTCGATTCCCACTCGAGGAAATAAAATATTTAATATTTTCATTTGCCACTACAACGCATTCCTCATATATATTAACGCATCTTTTACAAGCGGATATGGTTAGTATATAAGCGATTATTAATTGCCTAATAATGAGTTTCAGTATCGTGTTAATATGTTTCTAATAGAATATGGTCACTTTAATAACTGTTGTGTGGTTTTTTTTTGTAATTAATTACGTCTCGTCTAAGAGTTTTAATTCAGTTTTACACTCTTCTGGTTTTTTATATAATATTTTACACTTGAGTCCCTGTAATCACCATCCACCAGGACCATCGAGGTCTGATGATGATGCCGGACGTAGGAGACTATAACTTTGGTTTTGGCTTTGTCTATTAGTAAAACTCAACAGCTTGGCCTCTTTAAACTCTATAGACATCTTCTGTTGGTCTCTTATGGTGATCAGGATGTGATGATGGATCTGGAAGATGGCAGATAAATTCCTTAGCGTGTTTTCATTTTTGAAACCAATCATTTATTTATTCTGCCTGTTATTATTCGATTAAAAGTAATTTTGATTATAAGAGTGAATAAAAAAGTATATTATTGAATATTAAGATCCATGTCTATTGGATATTAAAATGTTCAAGCAAAATTACTTTTAGCTAGTATTCTTTTTAACCCCCGAACCAAAAAGAGAGGTGTTATAAGTTTGACGTTCTTATGTATGTCTGTGTGTGTATCTGTGGCACCGTAGCTCCTGAATTTATGAATGAATTTGGGTGTGGTTTTTTAAATCAATAGCCTTGTTCGTCACCATGGTTCTTTGCTATATTTTATGAAAATAAAATTTGTAGTTAAGGAGCTACAAGCACGTTGCCAAGATGAGGTAGAGATATTATTGGTCGAGAATTTTTGAAATTTTGTTTAAAAATTCCCGACCAAAATATTATGAAAGTAGATGACATTCATGAGTTATCCGAAATACATTTAAAAATTCAAGAGATTGACGTAAAACACATATGTATTATTATATTCAGATTTAAATAATAAATGAAACGAACTTTTTCGATATAATTTCTTAATTTCAACTAATTAAGCGCCATTAGACAGCAGCGAGTGGACAGGAATCGACGCGCGACCCTTAGTAATGTGATACTTGCGGTCAGCACCAGCACTGTACCGTACTGTGTGTTGTAAGAATATATCGACTAGTTGTTTACAGTTACTACTAGGAACTACTACTACTTCTATTTTACTTTAACTACTTCTAGAGTGTATTTCTACGCACAAATTATTACGCGATGGTTGCAGTTTGAACTTTCTCATTTCCTCGCTTTGGTAAAAAGACAAAGGGTGGCGTTAAGCTCCGTCGAAAAATCTCATAGCGCAATGTCTCGGAGAATGTTTAAACACCAGATTCTCTCTGTCACCCCTAAATATGCAGAATATAGATGGATACTAAAAATAACACAGAGCTAGGCACAATCGTAAGTACAATAGTCTGTGGGTTCGAATCCCACGAAAGGGCGGACTTCCCCTACTTAATACGCATTGTCTTCAGAATTCGGCGGAAATTGGGGCAGGGAAGTATCTTAATGGGTACCGAGATTTTTAACACTAGGTTCCCAAGCCACCTTCAGCCTCCCCTGCTACGTTCGGTATACAGAGTCAAGCTAAAAATTAACTAAAAATAAAATATTCAAATCTATGTTAACTTAATTATATCTTTAACTTCGTGTAAAAGGAATGCACTTAGGCAATGTTAAACAAAAGTAACCTTTTTGCACAATCATTTCGATCCCACATTCTTACGACTTCAAGCTTCATAAATCTCGTAACTCTTCAAATTTACTTCACATTTCTTAATTTTTTTTATATGTCGACGCGTCAATTAAAATATTTTTAATGTTTTTTATATGAAGCACTTAGAGATTTTTACGTGAAAACATACATTCTCTATATCGTCTTTACTAAGTACGTTATACCAAATAAGATGTTAATTAAAGCTTCACGCCGTATCCCGCATAAGAAGTGAAGGCAGAGATACCACAGTGTCAAGACACTTATTTTCTCTGCTTTCTAAGGTACGCTTGAGTGGCGGATATCACCAGATCGGGAAAAAGAAAATAATTCATTCTCCCGAACGGGAATCGAATATACAACACAATTCAGACGTTGCTTCACTGAACCACGATGACCTTGTTTGTATAATTTAAACTTTAAATAATTAAAGTAACAACGCAGGCTGCTATATTGTCCTATAAAATTATTCTATGTAATTATTAGTTTCCTATAAACGTTTGTGGTGCATTTTAAATGTGCTTAGGTAAATGTGTTGGTTGTCGACTTTAATTCTTCTGTCTGGGTAGAAATTAATATTAGATCTTAGAATTAGTTCAATGTGTCTCAAAAGGCAAAAAAAAGACAGTGAATTGTTTAGACAAGCAGCGGAGTTGAGTTTCGCCGCTCAACACGCAATGGTGGGCAACGAAAGTGGAACTTAATAGGAACGAAGTGTCTCAACACTAAGTTCTCAAGTTCCTTATGCTTACTCTGCTATGTAGGTAAAAAATATGGGGTCTTCGCTATTAAACCCACTCATCTTGGACACTCCAACTCATGAAAAAACCAATGCATATATGTATAAGTATAGGATGAGGCCGTCGTAGCACAGTGAGAAGCGGTTATCGGCGGTGTTAGGTAGTGGCCCACTCGGGGAATGTCGCGAATATCTCGGAAATTAGGCGTAAAATGGGGAACAGAGTATCTTAGGTTCCCTTGAGGCTCCCTCTGCCTAGTCTACTATATGCGGGATAAAATGCAAATTAAAGAAAGTTAAACATAAAACATAGCAATGATTTATAGTATAAATAGTAACAATCGATCAGGTGCGCGCGTTCACCGTGACGCCACCTGTGCTAGCGCCGGCCACGCTTGACGAGGGGCTCTCCGCTCTCCGCTCTCCGCTCGCTCACCGGCTGCTGATGGCATCATTAATGATGTCAAATTTGTTCCACTATCGGTTATAGGGGATTGGAAAACATATGTTTATTTTATCATATAATTGATTATATATAGATTAGAGGCCAGTCGTGGTGCAGGGTTACAAGTGTACGACTGGGAACGAGAGAGGTTGTGGGTTCGATTCCCGCTCGAGGAATATTTAATATTTTATTTTTTTCGCTCGGGTAACGGAATCGGATCCACTACCGTCGCGTTTACAGTGAGATACTGTGTCATTGCGCTACGAACACCTCAATTTCATATTAAAATTTAAAAAAATTTAAACATACTTTAGAGAATATTTAGAACGAAGTCAAAACCAGTTCCAAAAAAGAAAGAGCTTTTAAAAGCTAAAAAAAACAAAGCTTTCGTTCACGAAACAACAAAACGAGACGTTATAAAATTTAGAAATCACTGCTTAGATTAAATTAAATAGATTTATGGTCAACATTATCAAAAAAAAATATAATAATACAGACATTATAAATTTCTTTAAAAATTACTTTATGAAAATGTATTTTGTTTTTACAACTTTTTAAATGTATTTTGACGTTTCACTAAAATTATAGCGTGAATTTCGTCGTAGGGGCACCTTGAACGACCTTGTTTGTATAACTAAAATATTACTTTAGCTCCTAGTTAACTAAAACCTAGGTATAGCACAGCGGCAGGGGGAACCTTGTGTGAAGGCACTTCGTTATGTAAGTTGAGTGGCGGAATTTAACGCCGCGCTTCGTCTTGTTTCTAGACCGAAAAAATAAAAAATTATTCATGTTCATGAACAAGAATCGGTCAGACGGTGTGTCTCTGCGCCACGACGGGCTCTATTGAACTTATTTTATCAGTTTATGTATACATATGTACTACTCAAATTTTAAATATTTAAAATTTATGTATATACAGAGAGATTATTATGGTAAGTGACTTTAATTGATTTGCTGTAACAGTGTTAGTAATCCACGGCTTGATCAAGACTGAAAAGATTTTGTGATAAAACTTTTTTTATTATTATTACACAAAAAATCTTTTTTGTTAGCTTCATGGCAGGCAGAAGCAATCTGCGAAATGAAAACGATTTAGGACACTCCGTTCTCCATACGCCGCGCCGCCTATAGTTCGAGACATTGCATGTTGAGTGACGAAACTCAACTCCGTGTTTTGTCTAATAAGACAAAAATAAACTAATAATAACTAAAATGAAGAAAAAAAAATCTTTGCTCCGAGTGAAAATCGAAAACACATCTCCCCCGATTCCAGTGTGACTGTGCCACTGCGCTACAACGCCCTAATAATTTGAAACCGTCATTAAATATTAATTTAACACCCGTAAAAAGAAAGTTACCCCTAATTTTAGTCAATTTTCCAAAATTAATAACATTTTAATCGGAACCTACCCCTAACGACCTTGACAACCCCTTAAGAGTCAATTAAAACTAACCCTTTGCTTACTGTAATATGTCACGCGTTATTATGTCATTATATACGCGGATGATTAATAAGGGTAGTTTACTGTAAGGGTGAAATAGATGACTTAAATTATTTTGACACCCGATGTGCTCCATTGAACGGCGGTTGTGGGTTCCAATGTCACTTAAGTATAGGATACAATTTATGAGCGTATATCCTATATTTGAGGACATTTCGAGAAATCCCTAGAATAAAGGGAATTCTGTTGGTAGCTCCTCCAAACTCCTATTCCTACTGCCAAATATATTTTTTTTAAGTCCATTAGTTTCACCTATATGTTAGATTTTTATGTAAAAATCAGCTTCACGCTGTATCCAGCTCCAGCACATGTGCCCCTGCACCACGACGGCCTCAAATCATATGGAAGATTATTAGACAATAATTAAGAAATCCATTAATTGCAAAGTCATTGAAGGCGTCATCTCCAAATTCGAGTACCTACATTGCAGAGGAATAACTACTAAAAAGTAACGAACGGAACAGAACACTGCCTTAATACTAGGTTCCCAGGTTCCCTTTGCTTACCCTGCTATATGCGGAATACAACGTGAAAATTGCGACTTTACAATGTCAATAAACTTTCTAAATCGCCAATTTCTTGGTAAGACCGAGGCATTTTCCCATAATCAGTGAAACTCAATGCTAAGAGTTCGCAAAGTGAATACCATCATGTATGTATGTATGTTTGTCCTGTGATGCAAGTGCTATGGGAAATAGATGACAATAAAACGGCGTATGTATGTATGTATGTATACATATGTATGGTCGACACGCGGAAGCTAGCGCGGACAGTGAGGTAAATTACTTATTATTTAAATTTAAATTGTATTGTCATACAACTTGGATGTGTGGCTTGAAATAGTCGGCTTAGTGGTTACTATTTTTGAGGTAGTTATGGATACGATTTTCTTAATTTAATTGTTTATGCTATATTCCGCTATCCCAGCTATATGTGAATATGTGTTGAGACTTAACAAAATGACACTGAGTGGAAATCGAACCCGCAATTGTACCGTTTTTAATTCAAACTGCATTTGATTTCTCTATTGTTAGGAATTTATTAAAATTTTAACTTGAAGGTTAATTTAATAAATAATAAAAGATTGAATGAGATCGTCGTGGCGCAGCGTCACAGCATCTCACGGTAATAGTAAAGACAGGTTCGATCCCCACTCGAGAGAAGGAATTATTTCCATTTTTTCTTAGTTTCAATAAGACTCTAACCGTGGTGTTGAGTTCTATTTAAAGTTGATTTAAGAACGGAGTTACACTAGGTGTCCATTGAATATCCAGTTACATGCGGTACACAGCGCAAAGCTAAAAACTCGATCCAAGTTAACATTTTAGTTTATTAGGCTTAAAGTGTGTGAAGCTTTTTAAAATTTCATAGTTATTAAACATTTTGAGACTTTCTCTTATTCATTTCTATAGGTAATTAATCTTATTTACACGCACCTTTTGAATTTAATCAAGGTCGATACATTTAGGCCAGTCGTGGCGCAGGGGAAAAAGCGTGCGACTGTAAGGATAGGTTGTGGGTTCGATTCCCACTCGAGGACATGAAACATTTAATATTTTCATTTCTGCGCTCTGATAAACAAAGCGCGGCATCGAGTTCTGCCGTTCAACCCATATAGTCTCGACAAATGAGAAATATAGTGACTTAACACTAGGTTCCTTTTGTCTATATTATCCAGAGAAAAGCGTGACGCTGCAAAAGTAAAAGAGAAATAAAAAAATATATGTATATTATAAAAACCATTTTATTCTCTCAAAATTACAAATAACTTAGAAACATTACATATTACTTTAGTTTACAATTTTGTTTGACGCTCATTCTTCTTTAATAATAACTATAAAATGTATGAAAATGTTAGATTAAAAAAAGAAACATAAAACGTTGATGAGTGATCAAATTAAAACAGTACTTTAAATAAAAGTAATGAAAAAATTTAACCGACTTCAAATACTTGTCAATTATTATAGATTATTAATTTCCTCGCTATTAAACTCTATCTCGAGGCAAAGCGCGGCGTTGACTTCCGCAACTATACACACAATGCCTCCAGAATTCAGCAGGAGGGGAATGGAAGTGTCTTAATGGAAACGGAGTGCCTTAACACTTTGCACTTTGGTTCCCTCTGCGCCTACTCTGCTATAAAAAATATTCATATCGATATGACGTTCAATTTCCGAGAAAATTGGGAATAAACATAAAAAGTTCGTTTTGTCTTGAGTCCTAAAAAGATCATCATTCCCAAATATTATTAAATTCCAAACATATGTATAACATAGACTGATCACCTCCTTATTTGAAGTCGGTTAAAAAGTAATCCAGTAGTTTAAAAGTGGTTCTCATAAAACGTGACCTCTCATTACATAATGTTACTGCAGTGACTTCTGCATTACATATTATTCGTCGAAACAGCTTGTCTTGTCTAACTGTTCATTATTTTACATACATACGAGTATATGAAATATCAATCTAGTTTTTTTTTCTTATGATATTGATATTGTAGGTTTTTAATTTTCTCCATAGAACTTTATATTGAAGTAGTCATTATTTGGTCACAGATTCGAATTTCATTCGGAGCTTAATTACATATTTTTTTCTGGGTTTATTTTGACAAAGTGCAGCGTTAAGTTTCGTCAATCGACACGGAACAAAATAAGTAAAAATCGCCGCGGGATACAAATAACCGGCACAGACATTCAAAATTGTTTTAAATAATTATTTGTCATTAAACCACAAATTCAAAAGACATAGGCCATATATGCTGTATATGAGTATAAAACTACATATCTCTTAAAAGAGATACTCCTAAACTGTCATTTAACATTGCAAAACTCTATTAAAATCTGTCCAGTAATATTTACACGACACACAACTTTATATTTCAAGGCAAAGTGTTAAAACTATTGCTACATTCTATACTATTATATATACATTTTGAACACACATTTTTGAGATACAAAAATGTTATTAATTCAATATACAAGGCAGTTTTGTACTGAACTCTCTATAAGTTATCTTATCTAATCTTATCTTAACTTACAGCTACGTGGCAAAGTGGGATATGTCCTAAGTTAATTTCTCCAAAAGATATGAACCAAGCTTAGATATGTAAATTAATTTAGCAAGCTTTCATATTTAATACTTTAAAGCTGTTTCCTTCGACCACCTAAGTCGAAATACACCCCTTGCAAAATAATATTTGCAAAAAATTAACCCTTTCCCAAAATCCATCAAAAGAAAAGGTGTACGCGGTTCAATACGTGGCCGTGCGCCTCGAGTTCGTAATTTACGGATTATATTCAGGGCAAAATCGAGACAAATTCGCCCAAAGTCCTATTTACTGTATCGCACACAATGGCATTAGCGCTGTCTGTCATAACATAATTAGCGACACTAAACATCTGCTTACATTTTAATCACACCCTTTTTCCATTCCAAGGAAGACATTTTCTTATTGCTATTATAATACTATGGCGTGTAGAGGCTACAAAACTATCAAAAAGTCAGTCTTTCGCTCGGAGGTTGGTGTCACTAAGAGGTTTGAGGCACTGTGAAAAGCCAAGATCACGAAATGATACAGTTCTTATCATTTTGAGCATTTTTTCTTTGTCTCTCCCGTTTCGCGCACGCCACTGCGTCGTTGGGCACGTAAGATATCCTGACGCCGCCGTACGCCCGTCTGGTGGGTAGCGTGTACGATTCTGTCGAAGAGGATGATGATGAACATGTACTGCAGTAACTATTAGCGTCATCATCCCGAACTTTTTCTTTCCGTACGGGCTCGTCCGGTTCGAACGCTTCGTTATCGTCACCACAAAATCGAACAGTTCGTCCACCTCTTGCTTTCCTCTGAGAACCTTTGCCATCTACTAACGTTAACTCTGGCATCGATGTGGAATGGCAGGGATTTACTACCGTCTGCGCTTCTACCGGATGCGGAGGTTTCCAATGTGCTTCAGGAGGCTCGTTTGTTTCGTCTGAAGTGGGCGTGGGTTGTATTTGGTGTTCGGTCATAGATTGTTCTAGTCTTAGATCTGCTAACGCTCTGTCTAAGCTGAGGCAAGCGTGTGGCGGCGGCGGCGGGTGGGGCGGAGGAGATTCGGGAGCGAGGGAGTTGCTCGGTTCAGAGTCGGCATCAATGTGAAGGGATGGTTCTCTTTGGGGTGACCTTGTTGGTGATTTTGGAGATGGTATTCTTCGTGGGCGTGGAACTCTTGGTGGTCGAGGACCTGGACCTGAGGAATCTGACGGCGTCGGTGGCTCACCTTTCGAGCAGGCTATCGAACAATAGATAGCTCCCTTTCTTGGCAAGAACGGTCGACCCAACAAGCTAGCGCGGCATGTATGGCAAGCGAAGCAGCGTTCCGTGGCATGCCAGTGCTGTCCTTCATGGGACATCTGGCCCTGGTCTACACCTATGGGTTCACCGCAAGCATCGCAGTACTCTGCAAAGCAGTTATCGAAGCAGGGCAGGCAGTACGGCCTCGCCTCCCGCATGATATATCTCTGCCCGCCCAGTTGACGTGAACATTCTGCACACGCAAAGTGTTTCATATGCCACGCTCTTCCCTCCGCTTCAGTGCATTCGTCAGCGAGGATAATCTGTGGAAGAAATAATCTATATAAAATCGGCTATTATTCTTAATCATAATTGACAGGGGACTAATTTAACTAAATAGCCTTAATTAATCTTTTGAATACATTGTGAAGTTTTTATGCAATGTTTAGAAACAATTTAATTTTTTTTCATACACAATTAAGCAACAGCTAATGAAAGATCGCGTCAGGCAACAAAAAAGATTGCATAAATTAGTAGGAAGATATATTATTTTACGATTATATGTTCTCTTTGAATAATGGTTAATTATAATTAATTATGAGTTACAAATTAGGGCAAAGACCCGCTTAAATATACGTCGTCTGCGCGTGTCTTAGACAATGCTAGTAACTATTTTTTAGTTCAGATATTAAACTATTTTATTTAAGTTTAGATATTATACGATGTTGTCAATACTATATATATACGTATGTGATGCAAAAAAAAACTATTTTTTTAATCAATTAACGCGAACTGACTATTTTCATTTATTCGAAATGATAATAAAACGTAGCGCGACGTGCAACTATAACTCAACACGCAATGATTCAAAACTTGGGTGGTACATAAGGGACGGAGAATCTTAACACTAGGTTCCATCTGTCTGTACTGCTATGCCCAGGATACAGTGTGAAGCTCAAGAAAAAAGGAGAATTTCTATAAAATAGCCTCAAAAAAATCGCATGATAAATTTTTCCCAAGCGAAAGTCAATCTAGTGGAGATTAGGCATCAGTTCGTACTTAGCATTTCGCTTATCGACAGCCAGGCATCGACTAAATGGTATATGGTGGGGAGGGAGAGGGGGTGAGAAGGAGGAGGGGGGGGAGGTCAGCTAATTAATCCATATACGTCCATAGGTGCTCTTAATTAATTACTCGTATAAACAAGTTTAATTGGGCTTTACGCTATCACAGAGCGGTTCACTGCACCAGGAAAGTTCTTACAATGGTTTCTCACGCCGCGGTTACATTTTGTACGTTCATTAGTATACTACGTCGTTATTAATATTTTAAAACGGTATATCTGGCGGTGGACGGCGTGGAAGTGCAGCAGAGTTCGGGCCGTGAGCTTTCAAATATTTGGGTGATCTTTTTTGATTTTGGGACAATTTTGGAATAATTGATG
>DVQK01000504.1:0-11025 GCA_018231685.1 Heliconius clysonymus
TGTAATGTAAACTTTCTATTCAACTCCAAATCTAATGTATGATATGCTCCCATCTGGAAATTTAATAATTGTATGATATAAATATTTTCTAAAGTATATGTCTCATTAAATTAAGACATGCTGTATCCCGCACACAGCATGGTAGGCAAAGGGAACCTAGTGTTAAGACACTCCATTCCCCACTTTCTGCCAAGTTCTGGAGGTATTGCATGTTGAGTGGAGGAACTCAACACCACTGTTGGCCTCGACACCATAGCAAAGAAATGAAAATATAAACGTAAATAAATATCTTATTTTCTCAGGTGAGGATCAAACCCACAACCAGTCAATTTTACAGTCACACTTTGTGCTTCTGTGCCATGACTGGCGTCATATTATATATTTATCTCATAATATATTTCAAATTTCAAACTTTGTATCATATTTTAAAAAGTCTACCTTAATTTCATATTGGTATAAATATTGCAATAAGGAGTAACAAAATATAAAATAAACAGAGCAGTACTATACCTTAACATATTGATTCTCTACAATGTTACGACCTTTAAGTCGTAACACACATGCTTGGGTATCAAAATCAATGGTCTCCACAGTTATAGTTAAAGTTGTTCTAACTCTGTTACTTGTTGAAGATCCTGTAGAAGATTCAGTTTGGACTTTTCTTACAGTGGAAGCAGTAACTGCGTCGCTCTCCGCTATTAAGTTATACGCATGCCACATATCCTCAGACTCTTCCGGGATGAGGGCAATGCATCTATAATTAAATTTAATGGTAAAATTAACTTTAAAAGTCTTAAGGCAAATTCTACATTCAAAAATAAATAAACTAATGCATGTACCCGCTGCCATCTTTATCAATGTTTCTAAAAACTAGTTTCATTTTTATAATTATTAACAACTATACATGTGTTGATAGCATTTTTACAAATTTAATTCCTTATTTTGTTTTCAGTTAATCGTGTAATTTGATTCGCCTCACATTTAAATGACATTTGTCAGATGACAGATCAGCAACTACAATTTTAGAGAAACTACCTATGACATTGTTCATGTTGGCAGAATTATAAATCTGTGGCGCTTTCACAGACTATAAATAAGCCAATTCAAATATTTTTATAATAGATACGGTAACTATTACCGTAAACCACCAATATTAACATTATATCCTTTTGTTGTAACAAATCTGTTCCTAAATAATAAAAGAATAACAAACATTTTACTTTTTAGCATAAAAAATATTAACTACTGTACAGTATTACAAATTAAATTTAAAATTAATAAATTTAAAAAAATATAGTATATTGCTGAACAAAGTTTACTATAATTTAATTCCATTATTAACGCTACATGTCAGCTTTGATCTGATGAAAATTTCAAACTTAATGAGGAAATTTTGAATAATGTACTAATTATTTTATTCTTCTTTGTTATTTGCTAGCTCAAGCTATATATAAATTTTAGTGTTAGCAAGCGTTAAAAACTTTGAAATTGTTAACTTGAACTATTTTATTAATAATTAACTATTTTACTATTAACATAACTAAAGTATTCGTGCTTAATTATATTTAAAATTTTACTAAATAAACTTCTAAACTGAAGCTTAAAATCTTATTATGCCCATTTGACAGCTATAACGAGCAATGTAATGCGAACATTGAAAAATTTAATAGGCTCATCGTACTTTCAACTTTCAAGTGGCGCATGCTGCAATGTATATAAAATCAGTGTCTTGTATCTTGAGTGGTGTAAATTTTTATGTTGTGTGAGCATGTTCCTAATTTTCTAGTTTTGTAGTCGTCAATAATTTACGTTACTTCTTTACATTTATAAGTATATTAATAATGCTGATATGTATCCTAGTTAAAAGAAGTAAAGTAATTATATAAATTTAAATTCAATGTGTCGATTTACGTGTGGTGATAACGTTGTCAAGCTCAGCTGGAACGATGAGCGGTAAAAATTTCGCGAGTTTTTCTTAAGTCACGGAAAGCATTTTTTGTGCTCTATTTCCTCAGCAAAGGTATGCAGTTATATTTTCTTTATAGTGCTTGCAAAGAACAAAGTAATCACTTTATTATTTAAATATAAAATTGAATAAAAACACGTGAATAGTATATACCGCCGCTTATCTTATGAAAACAATTTAAAATTGCAATAATGTGAATACGATTTATTTACATTTATTGCGTTATGGCCGTGATCCAGATTGCGTGTCCTCTTATTGCGCGGGAACTTGAGGTATTTTTAGTTTATTAGTCGTTACTTCACGTTCACGAGATTATTTCAGACGCGTCGTTTCAATGTTATTTTTTAATAGGATGCTGAATGATTAGAGGTTCTCCATATTAAATATGGGTTTGGTAAAGTAAAGGAAAATAAAATATAATATAAAGTGAATAAAGTGCATCAAAATGGATGACAAGACTGAAACACAGCAAGAATCACATCCTCCTGCGCCATCATCGACGTCATCAGAAGCAGCATCAACAATAAGTAATGCTCCTTCAAGTACACCAAAGTCTGAAATTTCACGACCATCAACATTTACAAAGCCATCCGGTCTGAAACCACCTACGAAAATCGGACGACTATGTTCAAACAGTGCACCGAAACCGGCAGTTCCTATATCTCCAAGAAGTGGTAAGTGTATTAAAATTTATTTGCAAAAAGTAATACCTTAAGGTATATTATTTAACTTCAATAACACAAACTGCAATTGACACCATACCAATATTCTGTTATTTGTTATCTTTTTTCGTACTTGTGCTGTTTTATTAATTATTTTCCAATCAATTGCAGGACTTAAATTGGTAAATTGATATTAACTCATTAAAGCCAATGGATTTGACTTTATCCATTTCAGCTGTCAATCTCATTGTATCTTATCAAACTTTGTTGGCATCATTGGGCAAATAGAGTAAAGTTTAATTTTATATAAAATTACTAACTATTTACACTTAACAGTACAAGTTATATGTTGAGTTAAGGCATAAGTCAAGATGATATAATTTATTTTAATGAGTATAAATAAAGATATCTTACAAACTATGACAGACAATATATGAAATCATATCTACTAAATCTTAACCCTAAATTAATTTTATATAATCATATTTAATTCATATCATATGTCTAAGGTTTTTTAAATAATTATATTAGTATTAAAGTAGTTTACAAAACTGACAATTGATACTTTAAAAAACATGTTGTAGAATTATTTTATCTTTGCTAAGTATAGTAAATAAATAATACACAAAAATAAAATATTAGTATTAAAAAAATGTGACGGCAAAGAAAAACTAAAAAAAAAACAATAGAATTTTCAGAATTTAATCAAAAGTAATACTGACGAACTACATCATATCAATATTTTTATAATGATTCATGAACAAATAATAAATTGTTTGCAAAATAGAAAAACTAACAGCCCGCACCCATTTAAATATTACACGGCTTCTTTGGGAATATTATTGGTGCAATAATAGGCCCCTGCTCTTAATAACCCTGGTTATAGAAAAGGGTAACAAATTTAAAAAAATATATAAACTGATGTCATATCTTTTATAAAATTACTTATAATTTATAAACCATTTGCAAATGTCTTATTACATCATCACATTTTATTTATAAAGGTGAGGTGCATGGGTGACCTCAGACAGTAGATTTGTCGTAAGACTTAAATGTTAAGTCTCGACGCCATGTAGGCGCCCCTTGATCTCTGACCAAGATCAAAATAACAGGTTCCAAAATATTTTTTTAATAAATTTAAATTTCAACATACTTTATTACCATAAATTGATTAAGATAAGTAAAAAAAATATTATATTCACATTTTTTGCAGACATCAAACATATTTTTAATTTATATTCCAATATTCATGACAACTGGTAAAATAGGTATATGTCACTTGGACTTCATGATAATTGGTAGATATATGTACTTTTTATATAAAACATATAAACATTTTAACGTACCGAGACGTACTAATGTATTTTTCTTTCCTAAGCATGGAATAACACTTTGTAAGAAAAAATAAATATATGGTCCAATTTTTATACTTAAAAAAAAAACGTATTCGGAAAACGTGAGTGATCAAATTTTTCAAAACCAGGCAATCAAAATGATTGAAAATTTATACTAATATTATATAGTGTAAGAGTTTCTCTAGGTTTGTGCAACCATTTGGATGAACGCACTAATCTCAGAAACTAATGGTATGAATTCAAATATTTTTTGTGTGGCGAATAGTCCATTTATCAGGCAATGTATGGACTATATTACTTACTTCATGTCGGTACTTTCGAAGTATGTGTACTCATTGTACCTGCGGTCAGAGTTACTGGAGTCTCATACAGGACTCTTACTTATTTCTATTTGACCAAGTAGATGTAGCTGCAGGCAAAAACTATCTTTTAATATACATATTTTTAATAATCATAATATATATTATAAGTAAGTAAGTTTTAACACCTAAGATTTATTAAACACTTCTTGCATTTTAATTGTATAAACATTGTGCCACACATATATGTAGAAGTGTAATTTGATTTAAGAATTTTGAAAGAGAAAGTTTACTGTACGTGTCCAAAAATTTTACCATTACAAGTCATGGTTACCATTGAGTTTCACCTTGAAATTGTTCTCGATTCGCTTCGCCTAGTAAGTGTGAGCATTGATCGTCAGCCAATTCGTTACTAATCGTCGTTTTCTCTTCGATATGCGTGATAATAATGACAATAAAAATGTTTCGTGCTGCTGATGATGCGGGCGTTCGCCAATTTCGTTAGAGTCAAGGGTTTACGAGTTTATTGACTTCACAGCGCATATATATATTTTTTAAAATACTTATTACTTTAGCTTCATTAAAATAATGTTATGTATAAAGATTATTCTTAGAAGATACTGACGTTTCATACGTTTTACATTATAATTGGAGTCGTGAGAAGGACATCTGTGTTATAATTATTTCTCACAGATATTATATAATTTTACATGCTTTAGTTAGAAATAGGTAAAACAAATTTTTAATAAATTTTAGAAATGTCCGATCAGAATTGTCGTAACTGATTCGTAAATGTACTTAGTTAAAAAAAAAATATACAATTTATTATCCAACAGCATTTTCAAAAACATATATAAAGATGCTACATTATTGTTAACAACCGGCTTAAGTGACTTTCTTTACCGCTGTCCACTCATTTTGACATCACATTTATTTTCGTATAGTGAGACAGCGATCCAGTTCTAAATGAAAGTAAATACTCGCTGTTTACTGTTTTTTTTGCAACCCAGATCAATAGCATTGGAGCTGGTAAAAAATGACATCCTGTTATACCTAGTTACATACTGGTTCGGAGTCGACCTTCGATAGTTTATTTACATAATAATATATACCGTTGCTTCATCTCGGCTCATAGGAAGTGTAGCGTTATACCATACTTATCTAATTGATTGTATAGCAATTATATGTATAGAATAACAGTTATTTACAGATAATTATAGTTTACAGTTGGAAATAAGTATCAATTGCCTAATGTAATTATAAAAAGTTTATTTTCTTTTTAGCTTCAGTGTAGGCAGAGGGAACCTAATGTTAAGACATTACGAATATTTATACGCCGAGTTGAGTGGCGGAATTCAACCCCGGACTTTTTGCCTTAGTAACAGAGCGAAAAAATGAACCCACAACCGTCGCGTTGCAGTCACACCCTTATGCACCTGCGCTACAATCGCCTCTAATTATAAAGTTAAAAGATGTTTTTCTACGACATTAGTAAACAATTTTAAGTATCGCCGCAAGTCAGTGTCAGTGCTGAGATTACACGCTAGTAATTTCATCATAGTTCATACTTTATTATGAATGTGAATGTAAGTTTGTTTGTTACGCGCTCACGCCTAAACTGCTCGACCGATTATCATGAAACTTTATACACATATTTTGAGAGGTATTAGAAAGAAAATACTATCCGTATTTATTCAAAAATATGTTATACTTATTATTATAATTATATTTTCTTGCAATACAGTGTACAAAAGATTAATTTTATAACTTAGATGACGCCGCATCTATATTTATAATAATTTACATGTATGTATGTAAATACTGCAAGTGTAATATTTGTGTGCTCTGTCATTATGTCTGAAAACATTAATCACTTTCTCCGGCTGTGAATACAGATTGTATTTGCCAGTGAGCGCTGGCATGTTGAAGCGCGAAAACTATTTTATGATTGTTGCAAAAAACAAGCGAGGAAACCAGAATATATTACATAGTATTTATATTTTATTAAATAAAGTTCACCTTCAAGAACATAGCAGGTGAGGCATTCTTTTATAATGTCATGACGTAATTTAAATTTGTTTATTTGTAACTAATCTTGTCCCCTATATACGAATTAGGTTCCATTTATTTAGGTATTAGTATTACTCTATACACTTTGCGTTTATGTATTGTGTTATCTGTTGTATTCGAACCTCAAGGTTCCTGCTTAGGGTACCTTATAGACAAAAGAAACATTACTTTCCCTAAATAGACGAGGCCAATATTATCAAAGGCAACTCTTTTATAGCTTTTTGACATGAAAATAACTTACTCTGTTGTAGCTTTAACGATGACTAAATATTTTTTTTTATAACTTAATATTTCAAAAAAATGAAAATAAAATAAAAACTAAAATTCAAATATATTTAATAGATTATATAAGTAATTGTTCATGTATTTAAAAATTCTCTTCTTCTCATCTTTATAATGTGAGTGCTTTTGCAATTCCTTTAGACTTTAGAGCGATTCACTTTGCCCGTAGAAGCTAACACAATTGAGAGTGGAATGCTGCCCTAGATTAAAACCTGCTGTTGCCACTCGTGCACCATGGTATATAGAGCATACCACATGGGATTTATAATTTTAAAATACTTTTACATAGAAGAATAATTACTTATGTTTATTTATTTTATAACATATTTTAAAGAAAAAAATATTATAATATAAATAAAAATAATTTAAAATTTCTTTTGTTGTTGTAAATTATATCAAAAATAGCTTTTATGATCATTGATATTTAATATCATTATTTTCGGCGTTGCATTCTGCCACTAATAAAGCAATGCCCCAAGAATTCAGCGGAAAGTGGGTAACGGAACTTAACGGGAAACGGAGTGTCTTAACATTATATTCCCAGGTTTCCCCTGCCTAAGGTGCTATGAAGCTGTAAATAAAAAAACTTTTTAACTTCGTGTAAATTATCATATATGGATTTTTTATTAGAATTATTGAAATAAATTTGTTAATATATTAAATAATATTAGATCAAGACGTCTCTCTCATGTCTCTTGAATTGATCTCATAAGTTTAAACACAAGATTTACTGATCGTAATTGGATAGTTAAAACCAATTTTTACCATGTTGTCTACTGCGAACGTAAATTTGCTTCCGCCATTATTCTGGTACTTTCTAAAGTTGTTCTTTTGTTAAAATACCAATTTATTCACATTCCATTATGCACTGTCACCGCGTCGATGCCTTCTTAAAATTGCAGCTATTGTATCTCAATAGGAGTACAAAAGTATACTCATAGTTCGTCACTGTTTATTTAGGTGCTATTCTTAACGATCGTAACAACACTTTCTGTTTTAATACTAAATATTGTATATATTTAACATGTTAGGGAAACCTCGAATTATTACATACTACTCAGTAAAATATCAACTTCACGCTGTATCCCGCACATAGCAGATTAGAGGGAACCTAGTGTTAAGACACTCTGTTCATCGTTTTCGTCGAATTCTGGAGGCATTGCGTGTTGAGTGGCGGAAATCAACGCCGCAAAAAAACAAAAACGCACTTTATTATGTAACTCTTATTTTTTATTTTGTGTCGATAAGTTACTAGAATTTTTACATCCAAACCAATATTTTAGTGAATTATTATAATATTCTTGTGCATTATTTTAAGTATCAGCATACTTATACATACTATCATGATGTAAGTTACTTCCTCAACGGAAAGTGATGGTTTTCAATAGATATTTATAAAAAATATTAGCAGCATTTTGATTGACGTTCCTACTTATTTCTTTATCTATCTGCAAAAAAATATTACATATTTAAGAACCATATCCTTATAAAAAGTAACAGAATCAGATTTACTACTTTTATACTTATATTGTAAAAAGTAAAAATGAATAAATATATATTATAAATAATTTTTATGCGGATCTCTATGTAAGTTTTATATTTATTTCTTTTAAATGAATAATATCTAAGTACAATGCTTACTATTTTTATGTCAAAGTAGCAAAAAAATATTGTAAAAATATTATTTGGCCGTATTCGTCGTATTCTGTTGTATAAGCGTATTACTGCTTTACATTTGGCACTTGGTCTATAAGTATAATTTTTTTAACTTCACGCAAAATGGCAGGGTAGGCCACCTACCTGGTTTCTAGGAACCTAGTTAAGACCCTCCGTTCCCCTTTTTCCACCGAATTCTGGAGGCACTGGGTGTTGAGTGGTAAACTCAAAGTTGCATTTTCGCCTTGTTACCAGAGCGATGAAATGAAAATATCAAATATTTCATTTCTCCCAATGAGAATCGAACCTACTACCTATCTTAAGCTGTGCCACTACGCCACGACTGGCCTCTGTTTTATTTAGAGGTTTTCCTAATTAAAAAAATATATTTTTCGGACAATACTACTATTGTTTTAAGCAATATGATGTAATTTGTTGTGCAATGAATAAACATATTGTCACAGCTGACATGATGATGCGTAATCGTTATATTAGAGCATTTCAACATATTAAAAATGACCTGATCGATAGAATTTTATACTCAAAAATATTAAAATATGGCTAAGAATTGGGAACCCAAATAATAGCACCAAAACTGAATGTAATCGCCTATTTAAGAATAACCTTGGAGTCGAACATTCATATTTGTGATATTTATTTAGAATTTACCTGCAGTCAATTAACATAAAGGTTGTCATAATAAATTATAATTTATAACGATAAATACTGAGCCCAGTCGTAGCGCAGGAGCACAAAGTGTGACTGTACATGTAACTAACTGGTTGTAGGTTCAATTCCCACACCGAGGAAATGTATTATTTATTTAAATTATATTTTCATCTGTTCGCCCTGGTGTCGCGGCAAAGCGAGGCTTGGAGTTCCGCTACTTAACACGCAATGTTTTCTCAATTCGACGGACAGTGGAAAAGGAGTGTCTAAACACACTTTTTTGATGTATGCCGCACAAATAGCTGAGGGAATCTGGGAACCTAGTGTTAAGACATCACGTCTCCAAATTGTTATTTGCGTTGCCAACTTTTCACCGACTTCTAGAGGCAATGCGTGTAGAGTGGTGGTGGTGGGACCTAACACCGCGCTTTTCCTAACCAGAGCAAAAAAAATATATATATTCTAAATTTTTTTTAAACATTTTTAAAGTGTTATTCCACACTTATGAAAGGAAAATACTTATTTAGAAAACGTATAAAAATTTCCAGACGTATAAAGGTTTCCAGGAGGCGCGGGTTCAAGTCCCGCTACGTTCAAATTTTTATACGTTTTCTAAATAAGTATAATTATTTTATTTCCTGGAGTGGGAATCGAACTCTCCACCTGTCGCGTTTACACGCCTGTACCCCCGCGGCATGGCTGGCGTCAATGTTACTGTATTGTTCTCATTTATTTTGAACGCTTCAATATGAAACAATAACATTTTTGAAATAACGATATTTGTAACATTATTTGTAATATACTTATACCTACATATGTTTCCCAACCGATACGCGTACTATTCGTTTTAGTAAATCAAAGTAATTTCTTGTAATTCGATTTTTACGCAGAAGCACTTAACGACTATTAGTATATTTCTTAAGGTCATACGAACGAAATATAAAATGGAATGTTTCTGTAGTTTTGCATCGTGACTTGATAACATTGCCGTTTCACTTGTAATCGAATGTATATTCTATCCGTTCTCAATATGTTTAACAACAAAGAGTAATATTAGAGGCCAGTCGTGGCGCAGTGGCACAAGTAGTGACTGTAAAAGCGACAAGTTGTGGGTTCGATCCCCTCTCCGAGGGATGAATTGTTATATATTAATATTATCATTTTTTCCCCCTGTCACAAAGGCAAAATCCAAGCGTTGCCTTAGTGAGAGGGGGAAATGGATGCTTCGAAAAAAAATCTATCTAATAGATAAAAATCTATAGGAACGGAGTGTCTAATTATTAGGTTCTCTCTGCCTACCATGATGTGTGCAGGATACAGCGGGAAACTGAGGCTGAGACTAATATTCACTTCGAAACTCATCCTATACGACTACTATGAAATATTGCATACTAAAAGAAACAGTTATTGATTATATCTAAAAATATAAAATAGCCTTGTCCAGTCACAACTTATTGTTATGGGTTTTTATAACTGGTCGTGTTGTGTAATGTATCTATGATATCTCATTCAATTGCATTATAAAATCAGGGAAAGACCTAATCGGATACAGCCTACTTCTCTGCTAATCCTCGCTTTACGTCATTGGTTATATAATTACTTAAGCGCTTCTAAAACTATGTTTAGTTATAGTATTTACTATATTATTATTTAGGTAAAAATATTACAGGTAAAAATATATAGTAATATTACAGGTAAAAACTTGAAGTTTTTACCTGTAATATTACTATAATTATAATATTACCCATCTTACTATAAAAACTTGGTGAAATTGACGAAATATCCTTGTGATGATCATAACATCAGTTATGATCAAGATGACTTAAGACAAAATTTTAGTTTTTCGTAGAATATACTTTTCTTGGTATCATAGGTATTCATTCCACGAACCTACTTATGGACATGTTTATTAAACAACTTAAAATTAAAAAAATACAAGAGGCCAGTCGTGGCGCAGGGCCACAATGTGTGACTGTAAAATCCACTAGTTGCGGGTTCGATCCCCACTGGTGGAAATTAAATATTTATTTACATTTATATTTTCATTTCTTCACTCTGGTGTCGAG
>DVQK01000505.1:0-11022 GCA_018231685.1 Heliconius clysonymus
GGGATACAGCGTGAAGCTAATTTTTTTTTTTTTTTAATGATTTCCACGGAATGTGTTACAGGGATACCTATAGTTAGTTTTTATGAAGCAATTTGGAAAATAAATATATAATTATATCACATATATTGTAGTTAAACGAACATACTTATGTTTAACTAAAAATCTAAGTAAAGAATATTATTTTTGTTTAGAGGGCTGCAGTGATCATAATCAGTTTCAATGTAGAAATGGAGAATGTATTAACAGTAGCTTTTTCTGCGATGGTCATCCTGACTGTATCGACAGTTCTGATGAAGAAAACTGTCGTAAGTATTGCTATAATTTGATACGACCACTAAATTATATTTTTATGACAAATAAAATGCTTATTAACACTTTTCGGCTACCAAGGCATAGTATATCGACAAGCACTAAAAACTTATATTATATTGTTTCACGTGGCTCACTGCACTAATCACGCTTAATGCTGATGCAACTGAGACACCCAAGTCACGCCTACTCTTATCTCTCTTTAAAAAAAACTATAATATTATTTGCACTTTGTATGACAAAGCACTACTAACTGTCAAACTACACATATCACTTAGGGATAGGGCAGTATCTATAGACGACATTTTTTGTTTTAATAACAAAATACCATAAATGGTAAGAAACAAGCTGAGAAACACTAGATTAATGTGCCAAGTTGATATACAGCATGGTACATGACGAGGGGTTCGCGGTCACCATATAACGCGCCGTGCCACGAATCGGAATTTACATGTTACGACGGACGCTGCATTCCGCACTTACGACGGTGTGACAATATCTATGACTGTTCGGACTTCTCTGATGAGCAGAACTGTTACACTTCGGGTATCAAATGCCTAATTAACATTCTTGTAACGAATACGCGTAAAATTTTGAATTTAAATGATCTTTATTATAAAAGTTAAATAAATAATATATTTTGTTAAAAATAATATTATTCAATATCAACGTGTTTTATATATTTTAGTATTTCATTAAACATAAGTAAAAATTGTCCTTTTACGACAAATATATCACTATATGTGTTTCATTTTTATTTTCTATTCGCCCTGTAAATTAAATTCAGTTGTCGTTTTATTATATTAATAATTTTGGCCATATATGCCTATATGCTATTCGTTACAAGGTCACAAATGTTTCGCCCTTGTGGAATGCTGAATGCGTGTTCGATTTTATAAATTGATATGCCATACCAGATACTACCCCTACCTTTTTGTTACATTAATGCAGTCAATTTCCATTGAAAAAAATTAAGAAAATTATTATTTTATATAAACAGCGCACTTGTTTTGTTTTTACCTTATTGCATGCTTATTACGCTTAGATATTATTTACCTATTGTATTAGAAAGAGTATTTACTTATATTTTTAAAATTTTGTCGTTAGTTAGACTGTATATAGCACACATATATACGAGTATAGTAAAGATCTTCGATACTCTCCTACGTTAAAAGATAATTTAGTTTCTTATTCTACATAGCAATTTTCTTTTTGGTATAGAATAAATAGTAGAGTAGGATAAGTTTCAATATATTTTCTACGTTTTGCATGGAAATGTAAGCATTAATTAGAATTGTATATACTTTTATTCTTTTGTATATGTAGATATATTAATTTAATAGATAAAATTGTTAAATATAAATCTTTTTATAACTATGACAAAATAAAATCAATCATTTATTTCAGCTTGCAACGATGGTTTCTGGCAATGTTTATCGGGACAGTGTATACCAGTCAACGATTACTGTAATGGATATCCCGACTGCACGGACGCGTCCGACGAGAGCGATTGCCCTCCTTTGCTTCCGCCATTTACAACAGCTAGCCCTCAACCACCGTTCACCACACTAGCCCCGATATATCCAACGCACAGCACCACGTATTTGCCACCCGTCGATAATAGTGAGTATATTTTCTTTAAATATATTTTGTTTATCAATATCAGGTGTCGTGTCGTTAAATATTATATTCAATTTTATTAAAAAGAGACGATACATCGTTTTCTCTGATATTGAATAAAAATTAAAGTAGTTGTATATCTATTTTTATTATGAACAATGAATTAAGCATAGTCCAAAAATAGGATGCACAGCAAATGAGTGGCGTTGTGAGAACGGGCCGTGTATAAAGCAATACCAACGATGTGACGGACGCGTGGACTGCCCTTACGACGGATCTGATGAGTTCGACTGTCCACCTGACAGTAAGGCTTTCAATACGCGGACTACAAATCTACTGAAATATTTGTCTAAACTATATAATAGAAACGGTTTCTTTTTTTATATATTAATATGTTGAAAAACTTTCATTTTTCATATAGTTTGGACTCCAGTGAACGTATATTTGTTGTTCGTTTCGGGGTAATTGATAACAGTTACAGTTTTACTACAATATAATAGGATAATTAATACAAATGCTTGTTACTTACCACTGCTATGTATTTATTTGTGTAACATTTTTTTTAAATTGTTTTGTAAATTTAACTTAATTTTACTTTGATAAGAAATCTCATAGTGTGTTTATAATTTTGAATTATGTTACTAAAATGATAATAAATAAAAATAATAATAATACATCTAATAATATTGTACATATTATGTAACTTCTTCTATAGATGTAACCAAAGAAATGTAAATTCTTCTTCCTGGCATTAATCCGGGCTTTTGCCAGAGTCTGCTTTCCTGCTCAACCTACTCCACTTTGCACGGTCTTTAGCGTCCTTGGTGGTTAGACCATTGGCTCTCATGTCCTGCATCACCACATCCAACCAGCGCTTCTTTAGGCATCCGACAGGTCTCACTCTAGGGTCTGATATAGTGAGTGCCAATGAGCTTCTACGTCTCCATAGTTTCAAGCTTATCATATAAAGGTGATAAACTCTCATTGTGGGCTCTGTCTACAGCTCTTTTACTGGCACTTCACTACCATGTCTCCCTGTCGCAATAACTGCCGACTGAGCTCGATCACAAGCATCCTTAGCATTCTCGATGTTAGTCGAAAGATTATGACTTTTCACCTCTCCCAGGAAGTCGGTCTGCATTAGTCCATTCAGCAACCATCTCTTGATCTGAGGCCTACGTTTTTCGGCTACTTTCTTCTTCGGAGTGACTTTAAAGTCCATGACAAGAAGACTACGTTGTGCCGTCAGGCTTTTGCCTGGAATAAACTTACAGTTAGTTACCAGTTTGAACAAATGTAAATTATAAGTGTGTGTAATGTAATGTGTATAATATAAAGGGTAACGCAAGTGTTCATCTATTTCAGAAAATATAACCTAGATAGTATTTAATAATAGATTTGTTTAATAAATGTAATGTAAACAATGAACGAAGGTAACAGCAGCGCTGTAGCGAGAAGTTTTTAAACTAAGTTAAGGTCCGAAAAATAACTAGAAACTTTTTATTGGAAATATTTAACTTGAAAGTGACAATGGCCTATTTTATGTGTACTGACTGCATTATAGCGTGACATTGTAGCACGTTACTCGTACGTTTACTAACATGGTAAATTTTTCAGGACCTGTTGAATTGAAACTTAGAACCGAACCGAATAAACAAACAATTCGCAATGGTGAGTTATTTTTAATATATTTTATGTATTTTTAAAATTTTTATTATAGATATATATCATAAGTATAACTTAATGATTCTATTTTACTTGATAATGTACATATGTCTCTCGTTTACAAGCTGCCAAGGCCTTATATACATAATCTATTATTTTGGATATTTTGTATAAATTTTACCTATAGTTACACTTAGTAATCATTTATACACATTTCTACAATCTTACAAAAGGCTTGGAAGACAGGTGAGCTTGGCACGAATAGGTATAAATTAATGAAAGGTTTGACTAGATAACCAATAAATAACTTACCGAAATGTAAAAATAAAATTGCATTTGTACTTACGAATATTTAAAAAAAATAATTAAACAAAATATGTATCTCTTAATTGCTTTGCAAATTTATTAGCATTACTGTCTCGGTGATGGCAAGATAGTCAAAATAATATATTTACAATAATAGTTAAATGTATAATAACAAATTATTTTATATTTTTTTCATGGTGGTGGAACAGTTCACTATGGTGAGTCAGTGTATCAATACTTGGGTGCACTATGGGATTAAATTAACATTTAATGATTTTGAGTGATTTTTATCTTATTTACCGGCTTTCAAATAAACCGTCTCATTAAATAATATTTTTACGTTACAATATTTATGAACTAGTGGTATACATAATGAACTTATATTAAACTATTTATATATATTTTAAAATAATGAAATAATTATTATCTAACCTTTTTTTTTCAATAGTAATATTTCATAAACATGTGTGTGATAAAAATCAGGGTCCCATTTACATAATACAGCTTTGAAATTATTAATATTGGGTACAAATATTTCTACATATAATATTTATTTATATAAATTCATAGCCGCAAACATAAATAATCAAAAGTAGCCTAAATATTCTTTTACCCAACGATTTTGTTTTAATACAGTTATATCATGGGTTAGATTTAAATTGCATTCATTCCTTTTTTTTTCTAGCTCGAAAATGCATGAAAATAAATTGTAATAAAGGGCAATTTGGCGTACTCTTATAAATATTTTTTTTAACTCTATCATCACTTAACATCCACAAGCATGGATTTTTTGGGAAAATTGCAACACTAAGATTACTAGAAATTACTCTAAAAAAATTAACTTTAGGAGGCGATGTGGTGTTCGTCTGTCGAGACGAAGGACCTCTACGAGCGCCAGTTCGTTGGATTAGAGAAGGTGGTAGACCTCTGAAACCGGGATCCACTGATATAAGAGGTCGTCTAGAGATGAGCAAAGTGTCGGTGAGTTATGTAAAATCTTAGACAATAGGCGAACTTTGTTTGAAAATATATTTTCTTCCTTGTATTATTCACCGTTGAAGGGAAAATGATACTTCTTTAATTAGTTATATGTATGGTATACATATGAATTTAATTATAATTTCATGCTATATGTGATCTACCAGTGTTAAGTATTAATATAAATAAATCACATATAACTTGAATAAAATAAATTTTAGCGGGCTGATAGCGGCGTATATATATGTCAAGCACCACGCTACCTTGGTTCCAGTGGATCTGAATTAAGAGTAGTACTTACCGTAGAAGAACCTGGTAAGTTATCACCTTCGACATCTACCTTTCTTATAATATAATAATTACGATTCAGTGAATAGTGTTGTATTAATATTATTTTTGTTTGTTTTTAGAAGTGACGCTACCACCGTTCACAGTATGTGCCTCTCATCAAGCCACGTGTGGTAACGGACAATGTATATCGAAATCAGCCATATGTGATGGTAGAAATGATTGCTCTGATGGATCTGATGAAGAATCTTGTCGTAAGTATCACAGCTCGTCGTGTAGTTAAGATTTTATACAAATTATAAAATTCACCACAACATTAAAGTTTTTAGTTTCTATTTGATAAGAACAGTTAGTATGTAGAATAAATATGTTATACATATATACGAATGAAAGTAGGAGCAACGTATTATTTATTTATGATTTATTATTTTCTTTCAGAAAAATGTGAACCGAACCAGTTCCGATGCTTGAATCGCAAGTGTGTGTTAAAAAGTTGGGTTTGCGACGGCGATTCTGACTGTGGAGATGGTTCTGATGAACAGAACTGCGTTGACTCTACACCTGGACAGTGTGGACCTACCCAGTTTCAGTGTTCTTTCTCTGATCAATGTGTACCAAGAAGTTTCCATTGTGATGGACAAACGGATTGTATGGACAAGTCCGATGAAATTGGATGCGGTAGATACTCCTAACTTTATATATAACATTTGTTTTTATTTGTTGATTTTATTTCTTATCATTGTTTTTGTTTACAGCACCGGTGCATGTAACTAGCCCTCCATCCCCATCGAACGTCAGGCTCAACCCGGGTGATACGTTAATACTGAAGTGTGAAGCTGTTGGTGTTCCTGTGCCTCTAATAACTTGGCGCCTCAATTGGGGTGAAGTTCCCCCACAATGTACGTCGACGAGTGTTAACGGAATTGGTACTTTAATTTGCTCTGATATGCAGGTAAATGCTGGATTTCTTTCCTATTGATTAATTATATTGATTGTATTGTTAAAAGTAAATTAACTTTAATATTACTTGCTTACTGTAAATTAATATAATACTGCGTTCTCATATTAAAAAAGTATTTTTTTCTTAAGTTGCAGTTTTAAATTATTTGAGTAATGATTACGTTTTTTTTAATACATAGATGGAGCACAGCGGTGCGTACTCATGCGAAGCCATCAATAATAGGGTAACTGCTTTCGCAAGTCCAGATTCGATTGTATATGTAAACAGAACTGGTGGTGTATGTCCAAATGGCTATTTTAACAGGTATAAAAAATATTTATGATAGTTTTATTTAATTTACAGAATAATGACTTTTAGAAAATCCTATTCTATATTAATGGAAGTAGTTAAGAAAATAGTATATAAATTGACATAATTAATATAATTTTAGCGAGGCGCGATCACAAAATGAATGCATTCGATGCTTCTGTTTCGGTAAATCTGCACAATGTCAAAGCGCGGATCTCTTTATATTCAATATGCCTACTCCACTCGGCGAAGGAGGAACCAGGCTTGTAGGTGTAAACCAGAGCCCCAACAGCGACGTGGTGGTCGACAAGCAACAAGTAGAGCAGTACTATTATCAGCCCTTGAGAAATGGTGCAACGGTGAGAAACCACAAATTATATTTCATTTTACTTTATTTGCTTACATAAAAATAATTTATGTCTACTTAATAAATATTATAATAATTTGTAATCATTTAAATTTTCAATCATTCTTACTTTTAGTAGTACAACGATAGTTACTTTATAATTTTTATGAGTTTCTACCTTGGTATTTAAATGTAGTTGAAAAAAGAAGAAATTGCATTTAAGATTTGCATTTGGATTTGTACATATAATCGAAAGAAATCGAAACTTATCTTTCTACGAGTATATTATTTTTTTTTGTAGGTAACAAAACTAGCAGACTTCACACCATGGTCCAGAACAACCGCTCATCCTTATTTGACTGTACCAGAAACGTATAATGGCAACCAGCTAACTTCATATGGCGGTCACATCAGATATCGCCTTTCACCTCAGATACCACAGCGCTTCCGGTCAGATGATAATCTTCCCGACATCATAATTAAGGTACATTACTTTTATATATTACTATACAAATTTATCAAAATAAACGTTAAAAATATTTTATTGGGAAGTATTTAATAACTTTCCAAATTTGTTTTGTATTTCTAGGGTGCGTTCCAAACTCTAGTTTATAAGAGCCGTGAGGATCGCTATAGAGATCCTTATATTAATGCACGTCTCACTCCTGGTGGTTGGCAGAAACCCACATCCAGTGGTCTTGTACCAGCTTCTCGCGAAGACTTAATGATGGCGTAAGTGACTGTACAGTGGATTAATCTATCTAATATTTTATCTTACATATCGTTAGCATCTACACTTTGTACGTAACATTGTGTTTAATTTTTCTTTTTATGATAATAGATTAGACGCTGTCGAGACAATATTGCTTCGTGCTGATTTCAATAACGCAGGCGTCAATATCACTGAATTTAACATGGAATCTGCTCAATCCAACAATGTAGGCTTAGGATCAGCAAGCCTAGTAGAGGAGTGCTCTTGCCCTCAAGGCTACAAAGGACGATCCTGTGAGGTAAGAGACGATAAAGATTATAAAGGCACAAAAATCTTGCTACAATTAAAATCGGACTTTTTTTACAAGAAATTATATGTAGAGAGAGTTATAAATATTAAGTAATAAACTGTACTAGATGTGTGATGCTTGTATTTTTTTGTTTTAAAAGTTATATATTTATTAGCTTGATCATTGATCATTAGTATTTTATGAATAAAAATTGGAATTATAATACATTTCTTATATTAGAAATGTGCTGATGGATTCGAGCGTCAGAATTCTGGACCATGGGATGGCAGTTGCGTGCCTAAGGCACCTTGCCCACCCATGACATACGGCGACCCGAGCAGTGGCGGCGACTGCAAGCCATGCCCATGTCCACTCACAAACCGAGGCAATCAGTTCGCTAGCGGATGCTCTCTTGGACCTAGAGGAGATGTCATCTGCGACTGTCTGCCAGGGTATTCATTTATGAATTTACTTATGCAATCTTTAATTATCAAATGGAAAACTAGAAGTTTGGTGTTGCCAATTGTTGTTCAATCTTTTTTTTGTATTTATATATCATTTTGTAAATAAAAACGGTCGATTTATTGATATGAATAAATTAAAAAAAAATCATAATAGATAAATATAAATAATAAATCTTGTATATATTTTTCCAATACGTGAAACTTGACTTTTAGTTGATAATATTTAATTTATAATACCAGTTTTTAACATTGCGTATAATTGCAGATTTTTCGTAATATTTATCCAATATTTTATTAGTAATTTATTTTTACATCTATTTAAATAAAAAAGTAATTTATTATTTGATTTTATTTTACATGATACGTAATATACTAATATTATAATATATTTCAGATACGAAGGACAGGATTGCAGTTATTGTGCACCAAATTACGTCGGCAACCCATTGATTGTGGGTGACTCTTGTCAACCGAAACCCACTGATAACTGTAACCCGGTAGGAACTAGCCAAGTACGTTTGCCCGATGAGTGTGTCTGCAAAGAGAATGTGCAAGGACGTTATTGTGATCAATGTAAAAATGGTTCCTATTACCTCTCCGATGACTTTAGGTAGATATTGCAAATAATTTTACAAAATATATAAATAATATATATTATAAAATAATACAAAAAATAAATAAATATGCTATCAATTTACGTATTATTTTAGACACGGCTGCGCGTTATGTTTCTGTTCTGGAGTATCATCCCAGTGTGTCGTCAGTATGCTGCGACGCCAAACGACCAGTGTTCGCTTCAACGTACCACAAATTGTAGAACAAGTGAAAGTATATAAGAGTGCCCCTATAGAGGTTCTTAGTGCCGTCAGATACAATGCTCCTATTGAAACTGATATACGACCAGATCTGCTCCGTGGGGAAATCGGCTTGAACAACTACGAACGCTCCCAGCCAGCTATTCTATATTGGAGTCTTCCTATTAAGTGAGTAAATAAATAATAATTAACATACAAAAATATAAATAATATAGAAAAGTAATAGTAGTAATTATTGACCATTTGTTAGTTGAAGCAAGCAGCAGTTAGGCAAATTTCAAGTAACTAGGTATTTATATTTAATGTAAGTAAAAATATTTTACTTTTGATTGTATTTAGTAAGTATATGTAGATTATTTTTATTTATTTTTTAAATAATACAATATTATAATGAGGCCAATGTGTGATTGTAAACGCGAGAGGCTGTGGGTTTGATTCCCACCCGAAACGAAATATTTTAATATTTTCATTTCGTCACTAATGTATCCCAAATTCAGCAGAAAATAGGGATACAGCGTGAAGCTTAAAAAAAAATTAACATACACTTCTAATCCTTTTTACTTTCTCTCCATATCAGTTTCGCCGGAGATAAGGTTACTTCCTACGGTGGATATCTATCATATGAACTTCACAATGTGCCCACTTTCGGCACTTTAAAGAACAATGCTGCTGATGTTCAACTTATAAGCGTAAGTTATATTTATTTAATGGTAACACATTTGATTATTTTGAATTAATGTAATAAGCATGGTGTACTTTTTAAAACAAAACGACAATAAAATAATTGTCATTCACAGGAAAACAGTTTGACTTTACACTATTTCGGAAACTTTGTACCAGCAAGCGATGGATACTTAAACGCCAGCGTAAGATTTTTGGAAAGGGGATGGCAAAGGTAGCGTATTACAAATACATATTTGAAAAATATTTAAATTACATGCAATGATCATTTATTTCCGTATGTATTTTTTAGACCTGATGGTAAAGAAGTGTCTCGGGAGCATTTCCTTCTCGCACTGGCTGATGTAAAGGCTATTCTTGTAAAGGCAACATATTCTTCTAATACTGATGTGGCATCCATAATCAGTGCTAGCATAGAAACTGCATCTCCAAACGGGGATGGACGCTTAGCCCAACATGTGGAGCAGTGTGTGTGCCCCGTGGGATATGTAGGCACATCTTGTGAAGATTGTGCACCAGGTTACACTAGGTAATACGGTTTATATATTCGAACAATACATTTAAATAATACAAATAAAAAAATAATAATTTTATCAATTAATAATTTTATTATTGAAAAATATATATATATATATTATTTTATTATAATTATTAATTATAGTTACAATTATAGTTACATATTTATTAAACATTAATATTTTGTTGACTTTCAGGAGTTCCAGTGGTCTCTATTTAGAATTATGTGGACTTTGCGATTGCAACGGACATTCTACAATGTGTCATCCGGAAACTGGTGTTTGCTACGTAAGATACATTTTCTTGGATATTTTACTAAAATTATTTATTTTTATCTAAATGTTTAACTTGTTGTTTGTTATTTATATTTCAGGATTGTGCCGACAACACAGCGGGGCCAAATTGCGAATTTTGTAAAGATGGTTTTGAAAAAGATCAGAACAATAACTGCGTGTACGGTGGCACACCTCGACCATCCTGCTAGTTAGTAGTTTTTTATAATTTATTCTACATCATTAAAGATTCTAAGAACTTAATTTAAATCTGTTCTTATTATTTTAATTTTTTTTGAAAATCTTATTATGGAGGTTAACGTTATACATACTCCGCTTATTTTCAATGGGTTGGGTAGCACCCAATAACATCGTGAGTGTACTGACCGTTAACTTTGCTGTGATAGTGTCGATTTATTAATATAATATCATACGAGTCGAGTTAATTTAGAGGCCTGTCGTGGCGCAGCGGCACGAAGTGTGACTGTAAAACCGACTGGTTGTGGGTTCGA
>DVQK01000506.1:0-11020 GCA_018231685.1 Heliconius clysonymus
TGTGTTTCTTCATACACATAATAACTGTTTTGTTGTAATGCAAAACAGCTATATTTATTATGCTACTAGCAATAATAAAAAAGTGAAATTTTGTGATGATGAATGTTTTCTCAGTTTTCGCGCAAAATCTGCTGAATGGATTTAGATAAAAATTTACAGTAATATGGCTTATACATCAGAATAATATATATAGAGGCTGTCGTGGCGGAGTGGCACTAGGGTTTCGTCTTTCGTCACTTACAATCGTAAGGCGACGGTTGTGGATTTGATCTCCACTTGAGAATTATTATTTATTAATATTTTCATTAGCTTTCGCTCTGGCATCAAGGCAAAAAGTCCGGCGTTGAGTTCCGCCACTCAACACGCAATGCCTCGAAAAAAGTTCTTCGAAACAAGGCGAAAAGTAAGGAACGGGGTGTCTTAACACTGGGTTCCCTCTGCCTACTCTGCTGTATGCGGGATACAACGTGAAGTTTACTCTATAATTTTTTGTTAAGTTTTTGTATAATTTGGCTTTAATAAAACAATAAGTTTAAACGGGTCAAGCCAAGAATAGATTTACCCTTTTCAAAGTAGGCTTTTCTAGAAATGATGGAATTCGTGGGTAACTGTTGCTATCAAAGTAATTTAATTAAGCTTACTTTAATTGAAACAGTTAACTGTTTAACTAAGTTTAATAGCAACAATTTACCCGTGGATTCTGAATATGTACAACAGCCAGTCAGTACTGTACAACAAGGCGAGCGAAAAGTTCAGCTCAACACATAGCGTATGTGTGTAGTGTATTATTAGCTACAAAGATAATAGATTTTTTTAAAATAAAACAACCGTTAGTCCTGAGTAAAAAGTTCTGAGATAATTTATTTTTACCATTAATATGGTTAAATTAAATTATCTATAATTATAATTGACTATTGACTTTTAGTCAATCAAACAGTATCAACAAAATTGTCAAATTCTAGCAGTATACATACAGGATGATTGATAGATAAGATAAGAGATTTTAACACCTGCTTGTTTAAAAATGATAGGAAAGCAGCTCGGCTGAAGACCACGGTAAACGGGGCACATCCCAGCTCTATCTTCTACTCATTCATTCCCTAACTGTACTCCTTCTCTTTTAGATTTGATTTTAGTTTCTTCCACTGACCACGTTGAACCTCATGGTCAGTAAAATACTACTGCATTCTCCTATTATGACTCAATTTTTCTTTCTTACAAAGTAAAACCCAAGGCAAAATCGAGAATTCTTCTGCGGAGTAACTTTAATGGCATGGACTTAGATGTACGTTTGCGTGAGGACACTGGAAAAATTGAAAGGAATATAGTATTCAGAACGTACAAAAAATTGGAAATTTCTTAAGTCACTTGGGGTTGGGAAAGCAAAGCATAGTGATAGTACTAATCCTTGTAATAAAGATTTAAATAAACTTGACATTCATTTCTCTCCTTCTCTTACTATTGATGTAAACACAAAACTTAGTTCTCAAAATCAAATTCGTGCCTTACCGGTGGGTAAGGAGGGGTGCCTCAACCTCAACCCACCCCAGTTTTGATGTCGCTCAATTCACTGAAAGTGATGTTAAAGAGATTATATTGGCGATAACTGCTGAAGCTGTTGGCTCTGACTGCATTAGTCATAAGATGATCATGCCAATCCTTGACATCCCGATTCCTGTGCTGAATTTCTTCATAAATAGTGATACTTTTCCTGAATGTTGGAAAAAGGCTCAATTAACAGCACTGGCTAAAAACCACAATCCTCAATCTTCCTTCTCTGATTACCATCCTATATCCATTTAGCCATTTCTATCGATAATTTTTGGTAAACCAACAACGTCTAAAGTCTGGTTTTAGGCCTGCTCATAGTACAACTACTGCATTAGTTAGCGTATCAAATGATATCACCGAGGTATGGAAAATCATCAAGTCGCTGTGATGATTTTGCTTGATTTCAGTACTGTGGGTTTTGACATTTTATTGCAAATTATGTATTCTTCTAAAGTGAGTGATTGTTTTACTCTTACTTGCATGGTCGCAAGCAACGTATTCAGGTTCAGGAGGCGTTCCACAAGGTGGCACATTTTCCCCTCTTTTATTTTCACTATTTGTCAACCATTTCTGTCAAAATCTTTCATCTCCTTACCAGCTTTATGCTGACCATCTCCAAATATGTCGTCAATGTACGTTACACGATCTTCCGAACAATGTATCAGCACTTAATGAAGAACTCAGAAATTCGATACGAGGTAAATCGTTAGGCCTAACTATACACCCCATAAAGAACTAAATTACTGTACGTCATTTATCGCTTATATTGCTTGATGGTATAATAGTCCCTTTTACCGACAGTATAAAAAAATAGATATTATGTTTGATCAATACCTATCTTGAAAGCCATTAATCAGCTAGGTAAGTAGGAAAATATTTGCAGCAGTTGCATTATTACGTGAATTTTACTTTTCTACCTCTTCTCACTGATAGTAGCGCTGGCACTTTATGCTGACTATTATGCCTTGAACTAAAAGAGGATCATTTAAATAAGCTTGAGCGTCTCCATAATATTTGCAAAAGATTTGTGTTTCGACTTCGCAAGTACGACCATGTCTCTGAATTTTGTAAAAAGCTCAAGTTCGTGGCTTCAAAATTGTCTTCGCCGGAATACTTTCTTTGTCTCTTGTATAATGTTCTATTTAATCCCTCTTCTCCCTCATAGCTCAAAAAATGTTTTAAGTTTTTATATAAACCACATTATTTCCCACTCCGCTTTAAATTTAACTTATCTCTAGACATCCCTTGCCACACTTCTTCCTCCTATACAAATTCCTTCTCTATCAAATTGTGTCAATGAGTGCTATGTCATCGGCATACATCATCAACCATAGAGGCTTGTCTTGTATATGAGACGAGACAGTATTGAGCACTACATTGAATAAGAACGAACTAAGAGCCGAGCCCTGATGAACCCCTACTGCTATCTAGTAGGATTTAATGTTGCCAACAATAGTCAGAAGTTCAGAACTATAAAAACGGAATCGTGGTACATTTATGTGATGATATGTGTGTATGATAATCTCAATAAAGGCCTCAGGGATCCCTTTGGATCACAATGCCCACCAGATACACTGACGAGGCACGCAGTCAAAAGCCTTCTGCAGATCTAAAACGGGCTAATGCAGAGCTCTCCTTTTTCCCTATATGCCTCAATCAAAGTTCTGAATGCGAAAATGGCGTCCATAGTGCCCGATCCTGTCTGAAATCTATATTGAGAATCTATATTGACACTGAAATCTATATTGACACTCTACACTACTATATACTCCAGTCCAGTGGCGTAGCTGGGGGGGTGCGAGCGGTGCAGTCGCACCGGGCATCAAAAGGAAAGGGGCATCAAAATCTACGATCAATTCTTCTATTTTTTTTTACTTCTGATTCATCAGAAGCAGTGGTTAATTTATAAAATAATAGAGACAATTGCATTCAAAAGGTTTTTGACATTTTTAAAGTGTAATTTGAACGTAGCGGGATTTGAACCCGCGCCGTTTAAATTTTTATACTTTTTCTAAATAATTACAAGCGTTTAAGTTGTAATAAGTTACACGTTCTTTCTTAAGTGTGAAATAACACTTTAAAAATGTAAAAAATATTTAATAAATAGCATTCTCTCTTACCAGACGCTAATTCGTAGTAATTATCTTTGGGTAGCGGACCTAAAGATATGCTAAGAACAAAAATAAGTTATAATAAGCGTATAAGAATTTCGACGTACCTTGAATGAAAACGTATGGCTTAGTAAACAGAGCGTTTGGTTTGCAAGTGGGGCGGGTTCAAATCGCAATACGTTCAAGTTTTTATACATTTTCTAAGTATGCATTTAAAAGGCCAGGCAAAAACTGCAACATTTCAGTGGATTCATGTTAGGTACATAAATAAATAAGACATACTCGTATATAAGAGAATATAACTTATTCTACTATAACTACGAACGACTGTAATTTATTCTACTACAACATTTACAAAGAAAACGCTTGTCTCATAAGAATGTATGCGCTAGAAAAAATAATATCAAATGGGGTAACTATGTGTTGTTATTACAACCAATCTATCATTGTGGACACAATGGGCATGCCGAAAACCCTAATTGGCATTTTTTTGGTCTCCATAGATATACACATACCGATCGCCGCCATATTTTTCGGTCTTCGGTATCGACGATCGTTAGACTCATAATATTTTAAAGGTAAGTACATAGGTTGATGATACAACCTATATTTAACCACTTAACCGATTTAAATAAGCTGGTACCTACAAGATTTTTTGAGAAGTGAAGAATTTTTTTCAACTTTATGATATATCCCTCATGCAAAACGGTAGGCAGAGGGAACCTAATGTGAAGACACTTGTTCCACCGAATTTTCAAGGCATTGCGTATTGAGTAACGGAACTCAAAGCCGCGCTTTGCCTTGTTACAAAAGGGAAGAACTAAAAATATTAATATATAATAATTCATTCCTCCGAATGGAGATCGAACCCACAAAGGTCGCGTTAATAATCATGCGCTTGTGCCATGACATAAAAACTTCACTGTACAATTATTAAAAAAAATTCACAAAAATAAAGTTAGATATATTTATCTCTGTATATTGAAATTAAAAATATGTATATTGTGCGGAAAGTAGGGAGCAGATAGTGTTAACACTGACTTGAATATTCCCTCTACCTGTTATGTGATGGGTACAAGCAACAAAACTGTGAGGCTGCTGTGAAAGTATTTTTTTCTCTAAGTATAGTTTATCTTAGCTTAAACTATCAAATATTAATTATATTATTATATTATTATTAGCCATGCCACGCCAGCACAGCCACGTATTTTTAGCCATGGTGGTATTCTTTACTAAAATGCATTATTTGTACGTTGTCATGATACTGTATGGAAGACATTCAAAAAGTTATAGTAATTGTTATATAATGCTTACTTCAAAATTATAATAATTTTGAAGTAAGCATTAAAACACCATTGAGATTTTCCTTAACTGTGCCTTTTCGTTTGAAATTATGTTTCACTTTTGTGAAATTGCTATTATTTTTTAATATAAGCTCTACTAATGTGCTCACCTAGAGCACATTAGAAGAGCTTATAATATTATTATTATAGCACTGATTTTGTAATTAGCCTACTAAAATTTTTTGCTATAAGCATTTATATTTTAGAATAAATAATACATAGAATAAACAGAAAAATATGCAGAAAACATACTATTGACATTTGATAAGTATCTGGTTGATAAGAATTACTATTATTATTAATATCTGTATATTACTAACTTTCAAGGCTTTTTTTTTATATTCTTTATATAAATATATTAAGTCATTATTAATTTGTGATGTGTTTCACTTTCACCAGCAACAAAAAATGTATGTAAAATAGGCTGAAAATTTAAAAAATATTAGAAATACATAAGTCATTCCGTTAACTGGAAACATTTGTTTTTTTTTTCAAAATGCTCAAATTAAATTTCGTCGATTCGTACTGTCAATAGTTGTCACAAATTCAATAATAGTAGTTGCAAATAATGCAATTTGAATTGATTTAAAAAATATGAGGACGATACATACGAATGAAGACTACATTTAATATTTTCATTTCCTTGCTCTCGTAACTGGGCAAAGCGCGGCGTTGAGTTCCGCCACTCCAGTATTAAGTGGAAAGTGGAAAATGGAAATATGTTAATGGGAACGGCCTGTATTAACACTAGATTTCCAGTTCCCTCTGTCTGTGATACTTTTAAAATCCACTATGATAAAATATTTGTTGTGGAATCGGTTAGATAGTTTTTTATAAGTTTATAAAGAATTGTTCTTTTTCTGAAAAAGTGTTGAGCTGAGCAATGAGTTATTTAGTTTTACTAAAATATTCTTAAACAGTATTTTAGTAAAACTAAATAACTTTAAGCTTTTATTGATATAAAGTAAAGAACACTTTCATTCTATATACAATATATACTTACCATATATAGTAATTGCTATGTATATAAATAAAATTTTTTTTTTATGAAAACTTTATTTACAGTGCTATATTTTACAATATTCTGTTACATCTTAATTTATGTTGTACTCAAACATATAATAAAAATAATTCTCTTTTATCTACAATCTTCTATTTATTTGACACATTTACATTTTGAATTGCAAATGTAAAATATATTTTAAACAAAAACATACCCACCATGACTTATTTATTTAATTTGTGTGTTGTTTTTTTTCAAATATGCTTCGTGGATTATCGTAGTTTACAAACTGATTCTTATATACGTACATATGTCTGCATGTATTGATGAAAATAGGAGACTTAATCTATATATTAATTATAATAACTTACAATCTATTGAAATACGAACATCCACAAAAGTATCACAAAATAATTTAAGATAACATTACAATCAAAAAGCCTCTTTAGATATACATAAGTGCATATGCACAATTTATACAATACTCTAAAATCATAGAGTATCATTTAAAAAGTAGATTTTTTTTATCATTAATATATATTTTAAATAAATTATTAAATACTCCTTATAAGTAAACATATATTGTCATCAACATTTTATTATTTAAAAATTTTAAATAAATGATCTAAAGAGGCGACTAACGTAATGGCAGTGGTACATATAATATAACGAAACATTTATAGCTTAGTTTTAGTTCTACCAAATTCCTCTATGTGATCGTATTCGGAAAATCCAGGATCGGAGTCATAATAGGCATAGTCGTAGCTTGTGTCTTCCTTAATATTGCTAGATTTAGGGTAGTGAGGGGGTCGAGTAGATTTAGGTGGATGTGAAATGGCTGGGGAAGTTTGAGGCACAGTTTCACGAGATAGGAATTGCTCAGTGATTTTAGGTGCTGAAGTAGATGTAACTCTCGCTGGAGGGAATGTGTAAGCTTGCGCGGAGGGGGCCTCGTAGGGCCGAGATGTTGTAGTGTAAGTTTGGTAGTAGTCAAAAGTCCGTTGCGTGGGCTGTTCAGTCTGCCTAATTGTAGTTGAGTAATAATCTGGTAACGATGTGGAAGGTGATGTTGGGGCTGGTTTAAATGGTTGTGGGACAGCTGCTTTATTGTATGGCTTCTGAGATATTTTTTTACTTGGTTTCTGGTCTTCAGGCAGTCTATTTCCACTTGCGGCGATATTTAAAGAATGTGCGCCAGAAAGCAGTTCTGATTCACGCTCATACAATTCTGGTCTATATTGACCGTCATCTTCACCTTGTGGGAGACGATATTGACCATCATCTTCTATGCTATCTCCATAACTTGAAGATTGTGTATTAAAGGCTATGTTTGTATTATATGCCACTGTATTTAAATTGTATGGTGGGTCAACACGGGTAGTAGTATAAATAGTGGTAGAAGGAACTGTGGTGGTTGGATTATTAAAATAACTTTGTTTAGCCCCAGAAAATGAGCCAAAATTATTTTTCTCATTTTCATATGACACGCTATTGAAGTTTCTATAATTTGATGTACTTGTTCCCCGAACAGCGTTGTAATCACTCGTAGAAGTTAAGAAACCCTTGCTATTATTATTTCGAATTCGTGCGAAATCAGATTCTTTAGGAGTATCCGATTGTACGCTAAAACTGTTTTTAACTTTAAAAGGACGGTTATCATTGTTTTTATTAAAGTTGGTTGCTGTTTGTGTATCATAGTTATAAATTTCAACAAGACTTTCTTTTTTCGTTGCAGAGGCTTGTGTTGTCGGGGAGAAAGGAGTAGGATTAGGATTATTTGGGAAATATCTATTATTGTTTTGTTTTGGGGTCACTTTACTTACTTCAACATACTCATCTTTGTATTGCGCGGGAACGTTTACAGTTGTGGGATATTGTTTATTCTGTTGTGGATTTTTACGGTTGACATTTTGTGATTGATCAAAGAATGTTTGAGGAGGGACTGTTTGAGCTGGTGTAGTGGGTGGAGGTGTAGGTGTATAGACTGGACGTTTCCTGACAAGTTTCCGTTTTGAGTGATCGTACTGAGAATGACCTGACGATTGTAATACTGGTGAAGGTGGAGAAGAATTTTGTTTAGTTGTATAAGGAGCACGTGTTGTTGTGGGTCGCCTGAAAGATTGCCTAGCAGGTGCATGGGATATCGGTGACTGGGTTTGAACTACAGTTTCATCGCGTCCTCTATCACGTTGGCCGGTGAAGAAATCTGATGAGTGCGCTGCTCGAAGGTCTGATGTTCCTCCATTATTATTTGCTGAAAGGCGTCGGTCACCAGTTTCTGCTCTTTGTAGACCAAATTCAGGTTCTTCTTCTCGGTTCCCTGAAGACGACAACTTCTTTGTGTCGAACCCTGTATAATTAAGTGTTAGATTAAATAAATTATTATTAATGAGTTTACACATTTCACTTTGTTAGATAAAATAAAGGAATCTTAATTCTTTTCCAATTTCTATTAATGTATTTTACGATGCATAAGCACTACATAGAAGCATAATCAAAGCTTTTGTTACTTTGCTCAAGTTATAAAACAGGCGCCTGTTTCTATTCCAACTTGCAGCCTAAATATTTTCGTCCTCTTCACAGCTCTTTAAGCATCAGTTTAATAGCCTTATTTTTATATAATATGCTTCATTACTTTTGATAAATATAAAATATTATATATTAAGCGCCTTTTTACTATTATTATTGAATTAAACTACCATACACCTAGCTTACAACTTACTGCAACAGGAGCTTGTCTTGAAGCTATGTCTTAAACTAACGCCTGAAATAATTCCACCTAAAAACCTTCAAATGCCAATCAAAATGAATCATGAATTGCTTATAATGTAAGCTTATTTGTAAATGCTGTTAGTTGCAAAGCGAGCTCACCAGATCCGATCTTGTACAGATCAAACTGACCATCGTAGATATCGGCAGGGCAAGCGAGAGGATCGTCATCGCCCCAGTCGGTACATGTTTGCGCTTCCTGGTGGAATAAAGTTCCGGGTGGACAGAAAAACCTGAAGTCTCGAATACCACCGCCAGCCACTCTTACACAGACATGGAACGCCTTGCATCCAGATTTGGCGTCAGCATAATATGCACCCAATATGCGTCCCCTACAGTTAAATCTTTCGGCTCCCCCTAAGAAAGTAACAATAATAAAATTAATTTTAAAACTTATAAAGGGAAAACAACAAACAAAGTAAATAACAAAAAAAAGGATAAATAAAAATATTTTTTTTGAATAACTTAATCATACCAACAAGGTAAATAGACAGACTTGTTATTTTGAATTAAAGATATTTCGAATACAAGCTCATTATTATAATACAGCATATAAATATACATGTTTGTTTACAGAACATCTTGAGGTTGTCTAACATGTTAGGTAAAATCATAGTGCATTGGCCGAATGGCACATTTCCAACTTACATTGAGGTCGGTTACGTGATCAAAATGAATATTATGTTTACCCAACTATGGTAAGTAAATTGTTAAATAATTGAGTTTATCTCATGTAGTTCTTTTTTAATGTGTTTTCATCTGATAGAACAAATTGATTATTACATTTATAAATAAATGCACAAAATTTCATATTTCAAAAATTTCTACTAACTAATTTATATAAATACCTATAAGTACTTCACCTACCTTGAGGCCAGTCGTGGCGCAGTGGCATAAAAAAGTGATTGTAAAACCGACTGGTTGTCGGTTCGATCCCCACTCGAGGACGTGAAATATTTATTCACATTTATATTTTCATTTCTTCGCTCTGGTGTCGAGGCAAAGCGCGGCGTTGAGTAGCGCCACTCTGCACGCAATGCCAGAATTCAGCGGAAAGTGGGGAACGGAGTGTCTTAACACTAGGTTCCCCCTCTGCCTACTCTGCTGTGTGTGGGATAAAGCGTGAAGCTGATTTGATTTAACCCATAAGTAATAATTCAGTCTCAATTCTGTTTGTTTCCATATAAATAACACAGTTTTGGTTATAAATATGATTATTTGTTAAAATATAAATTGTTTACCTCATATATATGTCCATGTTAACATAATTTAGAAATTATGTCGACTGCCAAAGTCAGAACTTTGTCTTTGGCTGTCAACATCGTTTCAAAGTTTCAAAATTAGTTATAAATGCTAATTATATTTTTTATTAATTAATTAAAAGGTCACGGGAACTCAAATTTAAACAAATATATAAATAATAGCTGTAAGCGCTTAGAAAAAGTAAATATTAGAATATACATATATGGAAATTTTAATAGCTTTGTTATTAAAATAATATCTGACTATACATAATGTTCATACCGCATAAGTATATACAACATATAATACGTATATAGCAAGGTCGTCGTGGCGCATAACACGATGGTTATCGGTTCGATTCCTTCTCGGGGTAATTAATAATTATTTATAAATATTTTAGTTTTCTTCGCTCTGGTATCAAGACCAACCGCGGCCGCCACTAAACACGCAATGCTTCAAAAAATCAGCGGAAAATGGGAAACGGACTGCTATACATACGGGATACAGCGTGAAGCTGGAAAAAAAAGATAATTCTATATTGATGTTTAAAAGTAAACATATCTTTTGGATACGAAAACATATCTAACTTTCCTCAAAATCATTACTAACTTTCCAAACCAACGTTCCTACTAGTATAAAAGTAATAATTTAGTTTCAATAAAATGTTGGTGCGGCTTTGATACGCTATAAAGTGAACACACGCCGCTAGCTGCTGAGCCACAAATTACACGGTAGGTAAGGCGGTACCAGGCTGTCAACGATTAGAGGCAATAGTTACCAAACTGTTGGTACATTTTGTTCACACGGATTGTGTCGCATTATTATATTTCTTACCATGTTTCCTTACACTTAGACTATGAAAATATATAATTAGGTAAATATTTTTTTGGTAAGATGTGGATGCCGTTTTAATTTTAATTTAACTAGTTACTCCACTGAACCAGAATACAAAAGGTTGAGGTGGCGTCGCTCCAGGTAAGTTAAATAAATATCGTAATGAC
>DVQK01000507.1:0-11019 GCA_018231685.1 Heliconius clysonymus
TATTTCATCTCCTCGAGTAGGGATCGAACCCACAACCAGTCGGTTTTACAGTCACTTTGTGCCACTCAATAGTATTAATTATTATAGATACATATTAAATTATACGTATGATATTATGCACATAACTATTAAGTAGTATTTCTAAAAAATATTACAGATAATAATATATCATGTCCACCGCTTCAAATTTTTATATGTTTTCTAAATAAGTATATCCTAAAAGCATGGTCATTTATGTCAAATTAGGATAATTTAAGAATATTAAAATTAAAAAATATATAAAACTACAAAAAAAAATTAAAAAAGGTAAGTAAAAATTATCATAAACCAACTAAGTAGATATAAAAAAATACGAAAAGTAAAAAAATAAAATAAAATAATATAAGGCCTAATAATATGGGATAGTAAATTTTATCATAAGCCAATCAAGTAGATAAAAAAACACAATATACGAATCCAAAAATATTATAGATAATCATTTATAATCAGTCATAGTAGTAAGTAATAATATGGTCATTGGTCACATTAATTCACAGATAAAACTTAAAGCATATTACATTAATAGGTTAAAAATATAAACATAAGACATACTTTTGTATTGTAAAAGCATAAAAGTAGTGGAGTAAGTAATTACAAAAATATTGGCCCGCAGGACAGCTTGTGGCGAGCTGTTGGGGAGTGACGACCCCACGGACCTGAGTCCTTCACAGGGGAATTGTAATCTATCCCCCGCTTCTGGCTTGCCTTCATTGGCCGGCAGAATGGAGCTATATGCTTGAGGGGTGGAATTACTCAGGAGAAGAAGAACAGGAGAAACCTTCACGAGCTTCTCGTGATGGTTTCTTCTGTTCTTCTTCCTGTGCACACCTCTCGACACCACGTAGCCGACCACGTCCATGTTACACCCACAGCATTAAACTGTTTTGGGTATACCACCTAGTGGAAGGCGAGTCACCGTCCGTCATCTATTCAATTTGAGACTGTTGAAAAGGCGGACGTCCGGTAGTCTCATTCAATAGCCCAGTACTCACATCATCCAAGTTTTATTTCTTAGTAGTACCATACTTTCCATAGCTCCTATACGTTGACCGCTCATTATTAGTAGGATACCTAAAACATGTTTATATACGCTCAACAACAACCGTGGACGTTTGACATCGAATATCTTAACAAAACTAAACTACTAACTTTAGTTTTATATATAATATTTTAATATTAAGAACAATTTGTGCACTATTTATGCAGGAAAAACGAGTATAACACTGTCGCAAGCCATATAATTAAAATTTAAAAACATAGAACAATTAAATTTCATAATGAATGTAAATAATAAAATAAAAAAAATCTTATCAAAACTGGGCTGTGTTTATAATAGTAGATGGCTATCTTCTCACGCTGTATTTTAAGGTAGTATTGTAAATACGAATCGCCGGAGCTGTATTTGTGATATTTAGTAGTCCTTAGATTTAGCCTCTTCATCAGTTCTTTTATTTTCGTCTTTACTTGCGAAATAAATATTGACAATCTATGCGTAACGATTTAACACTCCTATTTTCACTTGTCATTTAATAAAAATTGCGTTTTCTATAATAATAATAATAGCTGGTTAACTAGAATGGGATATCATCTGTTTTTGAGCATTAATATGTCTAAGGCTTAACCCCGCAACCATCGCATAAATTCTGGCGGTTAATAACTCATATGAATTTAATTGATTCACCCAGATTTCAAATTAAAATAACTTAAAAAAATATGTATAAATATATACCTATGTATATAAGTGTATAGTATTTATGTATAAAGATATTAAAAAAAATATTGTAAACTTCCTCCCTTTAGTCAATTCAAACCAATGTCTAGTTAAAAAATAGAGGCTAAATTGTCTCTTTTAGGGTTCGGTACCTCAAAAGAAAAAAAGGAGACCCTTATAATCTTACATCTACTATCTTATAATACTTGTATCATCCATTCGTATCTTCATACCTCGCTTCGCCCAAATTAATACTATAAATATAATATCAAGGTTCTTGAAACAAAAAATAAATTCATAGCTTCAAAGCCAACACGATCAAAAGATACAACAATAAATTTGAAAATCAGTAATTTACAGGTTATATCGCAAAAAATACACTAAAAACTTATATTTCCAGAAAATTTCATTAAAAAATACGGCCGTAATTTCAGTTTGCACACTTTCATTAATTGTACTTCCCTCTATCTACAATCAAGAAGTTGGTACGGAACCCTCAGCAAGCTAGCCTGGCCATCTCATAATAGACAAGTGTAAATACGTACAAAGCACGGTGTGTTTCACTACAAAGTACAAAATAATAAAGAAAATAAAATAAAAAAAAATAGAACTGATTACAGATACAATACTTCTAGGCATAAGTATATAAATAATTATAAAAATAATTAAAGTAACTAAAGCTTTAATACCTACCTAAATAATCTTGGAATTATCGTGTAAATTAAATGTAAAAAAAAATGTCCTTATGTAGTGTATGTAATATATGTATCAAATTTGTAAATAATATGATGGTACCATATGTAAATATATGTATCTACTTGTACAATTTGTAAATAATCAATTAATTTTTTTTTTTTATCTATATCTTTAACGATGATATATTATATATTTTTTATTTTAAATTTCGCTGTAAATATTAATTAAACTATTTGTATGCTCAAAGTAAAAAAAAATAATATAAAAAATTAAAAAAATAAAAAAATAATACAGTATAAAATACAAATTAATTTGTAATTATTGTAATAACATAAAATATAATAATATATAGTAATGTATAGCATAAAAATCTTAGATATACAATAAAAACATAAGAAAGATTAGCGTGGGAATACTACCCTTACTAATTTATTAAATGTATTATATTGTAAAATATATTTTGTATTATAATAATAACACTGTGTACAGAAGTAGGTATAAGCTTGTACTGAGATATTAGAATTTTTGTAATCTAACTGTAAAAATATTATATAATCATGATTCATCATTCATTTTGGAGTAAATAATAAGACTTTATAACCTTATTATATATAAATATGTAGAGAAACATTTCGTTGTATTTTTGTTTGTAAAATGTTTAATATATAAAATTATTAATTTAGGATAACGTAGGTTAATAGGTGGTGTTCCATGTTTATGTAGAGTTCAATGGTGATACCCCCTACAGAACTTATGTGAACCGACCTATTGGTCTGCAGTTTACTCCACAACAAAGGAATGGACACGCAAATATGATAATAAAATGTTTTCAGAAATAAAAAAAAAATGATAAGTGGAGATGTGAACATGTTTTGGGCACAAGTGAAGATGTTAATTTTTTGTTGACTTATTCTGAACAAGACATGTTCATCGACCACATCATTTGCTATCACCTGAACGCAAATATCATCATACCCATCATATTTATTATGTTGCAAAGCTTTTTGTTTATTCTATATTATATATGTTATATTGTGACAGTGACTTTATTTGTATATTGACAAAAAAACATTTGTTTATTATCCTATAAATAGATAATGTATCCTGGTACAAAGCAACCAAATTATTAATTGATATCGCAAGTTGTCAATATCTACATACAATCTTTGTCAAAATTTGTTCACCTGATTTCATTGATTACTATTCAGAAAAAGTAACATTAATTCATTTTATTTTCTTAGACTGGTAACGTGCACAGCGATCAGTTCCGCTGCTCAACACACCATGCCTCGAGATTTCGGTAAGATGGCGGAAAGTGGAGAACAGAAGTATCTTATTGGGAACAGAGTGTCTCAACACTAGGTTAAACACACTCTGCTTAAACGGCTCTATTCAAAATACAATATAAAACTTATAAATAATAAAAAGAATACTATGTAGTTCTGAAGTTCTCTTTTCGACAGCAAATTTAGGCATCAAAGAATCGGGATCTACTCGAAGAACATTTTGTTGGAAATCCCATATTTTCCGTCATTTTTAATTTATAGTGTTTTTAAAATGCTATATTTTAAAGTGACAGAAACTTATGAGGTTTCTTACTTTCAGCAAGAGCCAGCACAGCAAGAACATATACTTTACATACATTTAGACTGTAGTAATGCTGTATATGTACTGGTCACATTTACTTGTTGATGAGTTATTGTGATCGATCAACAACATATTGTAAACATTATATTGACAATTATAATGAGACTTTATGATAATGTGTAATTAAAATATTAAATAATTAATTGTAATATTTAGGTTTGTATAGTTGTTCTCGGACAAAATATGGCAATCTTACATATCATTTAAAAACATCACATATGCGACCAAACCAAGAAACCAATCATATTTTACTAAATGTTTTTACAATTTTCAGGAGAGAAAAGGGAAATTGGAACCTATTACTTTGGAATATACATTAATTATTGTTTAAATTAGTGTATATGCCATTGTAAATACTTCCATAATAAAACATCTGAAGAAGTTGTACGATTCATCATGTAAAAGTATCAATCAAGAAGTACCCTTGAAATATAGTCGGGGCTGTGATTTGGATGTCAGTTTAGCCAACAGTTGTCACTCGTACATTTTACAGTCACGGCTTTGTTTCATAATACAAAACGAAACAGAAGCTATTTTCATCGGTAAAATACCTGTAACTAAGTATAATAGGCATATCTATATTTGTTGTCGTTGTATTGTTTTAATGACTGATTTAACATAATGCAAGGGTAATAAAAGTTGGATATCTAATGACCACTACAGTAATTGCTGTAAAATTGAAAAAAATGTGTAGATTTTAATGTAACAGTGAGTCACGCTAAGGTAACAAAATAATTAAGTAAAAAATACTGCATTCGATGCGTTCTTCTTCTCTCGAAATAGTTAAAGTTAAGTTAAATAAGTAAAGTCTCGTGATGTCAAATTTTTAAAGATACGAAAAATACAGACTCCCTTTTTTTCAAGTTAACTTGGTGAGACTTATCGTCGTATTTAACAAGATTATTATTGTTAGAAATATCATTTATTTATTACAATCGGAAGATCAGAAGATTTATCTAATTTATTTTTATTATCAATTCACCTTATTTATTGTACTATCTACCATTCCTAGCCGTATATTGTTTATATATTCATATAACGACATTTTGTATCGGTTTGTATACAATTTCTAAGTAATTGTACTCGTATAAGAATGGATATTGTTATAGTCCACAATTCGTGTAATTCTGTTTAATGTTAACTGCATTCCCATATTTTTCGTCACTTTAGTACTGTTAACTTTAATAGCTGTATTTTTGGTGAGGGCAATTGTCGGGGATGTACGACAGGTTGTGGAACTACGGAACTGACTTGAAACAAATTAATAATTTTAAATGAAACGGGACACGGGTAGACATATATACTTTGAATCTACCCGTGACCACGGATTACTGCAAAGTGTTCGAAACGTCGGGTTTCCAAAAAAAGTATAATACAAAATATATGCGATTAATCCGGTTAAAATAGTTTCATTTAAAATATGTGATAATCGTGAAAATCAAAGAACATACAAATTAATAAGGTTTCTATTAGGAAATAATACTAAATCTTCATCAATCCAATCTTCTAAGATGAATTTTGTAATTCAATTACTATCAAAATGTATAATTGTGTTTAATATTACTGGCATTTCCATATTTTCCCTCATTTTAGTACTACTAGTTTTAGTAACTAGAGTAAAGATGAGGGGAATTATTGGGGATGAACCATGCGCTGCGGAACAACGGAACGAAAAAATCTAATAGAAAAAAATATAAAATTTCCCAATATGGGTTTTGCAGTTCGATTACTATCAAAATGTATAATTGTGATTAATGTTATCGGCATTCCCATATTTTTCGTCACTTAAGTATTTTTAGCTTTAATAACTATACTTAAGGTGAGGGGAATTATTGGGGATGTACGACAAGCTGCGGCATAATGGAACTAACTTGAAATAAATAAAAAATATCTACTATTATAATAATATCTTCCGAGATGGACTTAGTTGTTCGATTACTATCAAATCTTGTTAGTGATTTATTACTGTTTTTTATCATGTATCTCCTACATATTGCAGGATTGCCATGTAATTAAGATTTTATGGAAACATTTAAGGATGAACATTTTTATTAACATTTAATTTATAAAGACAGATCCTTAACTGATCCCACGAAATCTGTTTACAACTTCAGCAAAAATTACGATATAATAAGAAGTCGGTATAGTATATAACTATAATGTTTTTTCCAATAGGATCACCTTTTTCGGCAATGTAATAAGGTTTTGTGGCAACTGTTAAAGGTTGCATCACCTGATTATTAAAGTAAGTGACCTCTCACAATTGCCGCTAAACATTAATACTGTTTTGCAAGCGATAACATTATTAAATTAGAAAATGACAAATTAACTTTAGATTGTTTATTTTTTTTAGAAAATTTTCACTTTTTTTTAATTTAACTGCATTAGTTAATAATATTTTTTTACTTTTTTTTATTCAAAATTTTTCAACAGGTTCAACAGATTACAGCAATGTATGTAATTTAGGTTTTCTGACAACTGTTCTAGGTTGTATTGGCTAATTCAAACGTCTCTCACCTTTAACAATTGTCCCTAAATCTTATTACAGTAACATCACTAATAACACCAATTCAACAAGACGCAAAAATTAAGAATTGTAGAATATATATAATATAATATTTTAATAATCATTTACTTAATAATAATTTAAGGACGTCGTGGCGCTGGGGTATAAGCGTGCGACTATAAACACGACGGTTGCGGGTTCGTTTCCCCTGGGGGAAATAAAAGATTTAATATTTTCATTTCTTTGCTGTAAACGAGGCAAAGCGCGACATTGAGTTCCGCCACTCAACGTGTCGATAATGTCTCGAGAATTCGGCGGAAAGTGAGGGAATACGGGGAGCGGAGAGCAAAAAAATATGATGCACTTTACAGATTGAGATCAAGAAATTCATCAATGCTTCATATTATTTATTTAACAATACGTGGCGCGGGAAGCGCAAAAAGATAACTTTAAGATATTTTTACATGCCCATAAAATCTATATATTATCTCGTTGATTCCCACGCTTATTAATGAAAAACGGAGTAACTACTTTTTTCAACTTTTTTTTATCTTCTCAGCTTCTCGTCAGGACCAGCATTTTTCAATAATGTAATTTAGGTTTTATGACAACTGTCCAAGGTAGCATTGTCTAACTAAAAACGTCATGTGCCTGCAACAATTGTCACTAAATCTTTTTACAATTACATCACAAATGGATCAAATTCGAAAATATGCAGAAATTAAAAATAACATAAAGTTCTCATGTATCATAATCATCGTAATTTCATATATTTAAAAACTTTGGCGTGTGGAAGACTTAGAAAAAAATACTTATTAACGAGGCTGTGAGCACCTACCGTAAAGAAGCTTTCTTCTTAACCTTTATTTGTAACCTAATTCATGTTTTTTTCATCAGGACCGACATTTTTCAACAATGTAATTAAGGATTTATGACAACTGTTCAAGGTAGCATTGTCTAATTTAAGCGACGCTCGCCTACAACATTTGACACTGATTCTTATTACAACTACGTCACTAATAGTACAAATTCAACAAGATGCGGGAACGAAGAATTATTGGATTTATAATATACCTACTATATTTTAATTATAATATCATCATTGAATTTACAGAGCTGCTTCACTAAAATGTTTAATTCCATTTACCTAATCGTTGCTAAATAAGGTAAAGAGGACTCGAAATGTATAACTTTCCACTTGAACATTTTTTGTAATTGAATATAGATTTTCTCACAACTGTTCAAGGTAGCATCGCCTAATTCAAAAGTGAGAACCTTCAACAATTGTCACTAAATCTTATTACAGCTATTTCTATATATTTAAAAGGTTGACAGGGGAAGCGCTAAAAATATCTATAGGATTTAGTAGCTATAAAATCTGTTAATCTTTCAGTTGATTTCATAGTTTATTGATGGAGACATCTCGTGTACATAGTAGAGTATCTACAGTTAAGAAGCTTTCTATTCTACTTTGTTTTTAACTTAATCCTTTTTTTTTTCTACAGGACAAACATTTATGGCATATAGGTTTTATGCTATCTATTCAAGATACTGCCTAAAATACAATGTCACTCACCTTCAATAGATATCACTAAATCTTGTTACCATTTCATCACCAGGGCAAAGTTTAATAGCTGCAGATAAAAAAAACGCGATGGAAATACAATATTAAAATTCATAATAATTATTTTAGCTTGGTTTATAGATATGAAAGTACAGCAGCATATGTAATTTGGAGGGTGTGTGAAGATATCTTTCAAATCTAAACGTTTTTAAAATCGAGGTATCAAGATATATTTACTCATTTCCCTTATTTATTATGACACAGAAGGATTTAGTAGCTATTATGAAGCTCTTTTATTGTTATATCTATAAATTTTATGATAATTAGTAATTTTCGGCAATGTTAAAAGGTTTTACGGCATCGGTGAAGAGTAGTTACTAGGAACTAGTTGATAACATTTCCTAGTAACTACTTATCTTAACTCTAACTTATCCTTAACAATTGTCGCCGAATTTTATTACTGGTCCGTCCCAAATGAAAGAAAATATAAGGTCGGGGCAAAATATTTTCGTACTGTTCATACAAAGGAAAATATATTTTTTAGATATAATCTTTTATTTATATATAATATGTATGTGCCGTTTTGATCGATAACTTGTTGCCATCTTATGGGTAGTGCCATGATCCTATTGCTGTTTCCTTGGAACATCTTATTAGGTGGATCTTTTTAGGATCAAATTTCTGTCATACCATCATATTTCTATCATATAAAGACTGTCTAAGGCTATGTAGAACTGTCTAAGTTATTTTCTCTTTAAATATTCTTGAATAAATCTAATTAACAGCTCTTAATTATATTTTATAAAAGCTCTAAAGAGAAAATTATTAAGAAAACTGATGTTAAGTCAGGCAGCGGCTACGATATCTTTTTCTTAAATCATTGGATTTAAGAAAAAAAAATCAATGCTATTTTACTCAAAACATGGCACTGTCAACTTAACGCATGCACTTGTATGGATAACAATGAAGAACTATGTAGTACCTTATACTGAATTTATAGTTGACCGGTTTACTGGTATTCGTGTATATAGAAATACCAAAAAATCGGCAAACTCTTAAATTTAGTATAAAACAAACGAAGAATACTTAGTATGAAGATAAAGGAGATACTCAATTGTTTGTAGCAGTTTTGTTATTATTATATTTGATCTTGCTAATTTTAACAACATTCTGTATTTTAATTGTGCCATGAAAATATTTTTAATTAAGTTTTGTTAGTTTAAGTTTTATTAGATTTTTTTCTTATATGATTACCTATAGTCAATCGATCACATGGATGTTCCAATTTCTTAGTTGTTAATCTACTTTATAGTAAAATAAGTACTTCTATTCAATTTTACTGTAATGTTGATTGATAAATAAGAAATTCAGCGTTGATTTCAATTATCTATTCATAATATTAAAATTTTTCTTTAAGCAGCCAGAAGAATTTCGAAGGCGTTTTGACTATTGCCCAAGATTGTAGTACTATTGATATATATTTTTTACTATAATGTTGATCTTTAGTCAGAAAAGCCTACATTAAGTACAATAGCGAAGAGATGAACTCATAAGGATCTACAATAATGACATTCTTAGCTAAGGACCAGCATTGTTGAAATACATATCGGCAGTATATTTCTATAATGTTAGTCCATAGGGAAGACAACAAATTAAATTCATGTTTTAAATATCGTCATATACATACGAGTACATATGTATGTATATTCTTATTTACATGTAAAGGAGATAGAAGATGTCAGGATTTTTCGAGCTATTTCTCAATATTATAATAATTTGTATATAATTTTGATCGATAGTGAAAAAATCAATTACGCTTTACATTCACGGTTGGTAGTAACCATTGAAGATATTGATTGTCCTTGTTCACTGAAAAAATATATTGTATGAAGTTTAGATTGGGTTGTACTGTTCGTATATTGTGTATTTTATGATAGTTAACTTAATTTCTTGTCCAATGTTATCTTTTTAAGAATTAATGATTATAATATATAATTTTATGTCAATAAACTAATTTTGTGTATAAATTTGTTTCATTTTTAACACTTCAAAACATTTTAATATTTTAAATGAATGTTATACGTTGGTTTTATTATAAAAAATCGAACATAAAATACAAGAATAAACATATTTATAGTAAAATATATATTAGTTCGCTCACGCTGTTCCCCACTTGCCTCCCAACTTTCCAGACATTGCGTGTTGAGATTCGAAACTCAAAAGGAGGAGTTTGATCAGAGCCTAAGACTTGCTTTTAAGTGTTGGCTTAAGAGAGCTTTTTAAAATTCGCAATGGTGAATCTACTAGTGCTGTCTTCAAAGTTCATTCTAGAACTGAACTGATGCTAATAGAGAGGCGGAGATCTTTGAACAAACTATAAAGTAATTTCGTGAGGTAGTTAGTAAAATGTATTTCTTAGGTTACTTTATAACCTAAAGTTGTTTCATTAAATTATTATTATCATCTATATTCAAAAATGTTATAAATATTCTAATTTTAGAAATATTTGTTTCAAATGTCAATAATAAAATTTTAAATTCAAACTGCATTTGAATCATCGATTATCACGATTCTACTAATCATTCTTAAAAGAAGCCTACAGTCAAAATATGTCATTCTTTACTATCTGCCTAAACTCGAAGCATAATTTTACAAGTAAATTTATGATATAATTAATTCCACAATATATTTCAAAAGAATATGCCCAATCCCTAAAATCTTGCTGAGTGAAAGTAAGTCTGTGAGATCAGTTTTTCCGTTAAAACAAAACATTCTGAAAATGGCGCAAAACTATGACACTGTTATTCCCGACTGCTAAGGAAGGGTTATGTTTTTCGCGCGTATCTTGTATGTATG
>DVQK01000508.1:0-11015 GCA_018231685.1 Heliconius clysonymus
TTTTTAATTCAAAACAATCAAAATTTTTATACGATTACGATAATGTAGTAAAAAAATCATATTAGAAGTCATTATATTTGTCAATCAATTCTGTTTATTAAATCAACAATCACGTAGTTTAAGCGGGCGAAGCCGCGGGGGGCCGCTAGTATTATAATATAAAATGAGTTTTAACAAAATTCTTTTTCAGATTCCAATATCAACATTGAAAGCAGTGGGTAGTTTTCTAGGAAATACTGCTGCTAATACAAATATATCCGTCCAAAAAAGTGCCAGCGTACAAGCAGGTGGTTACTATTAAAATAATTCCTACACAGGATTAATTTTTACATATTGTTTACATTACATTATTTAAATGTAAATTATTATTTTTGGTGTTTTGGTTTAAGATGATTTTTACGTTTCAGTAAAATTGTTCAAACAAAGTCATTTATAGTAAATAAAAAATTTAAGACGAAAATATTAAGACTTCTCGTAATAAAAATCCCAGATCCTTTTCCTTTAGCCAAGAGCATGAACAATCTGGTTTATTATCAGATTCAAGTGAAACAAGGGAAATAACGCTTTCATTTAAATTTCCGCAGCCGCTTTTAATTTCACGGAAAAAATATTTTTAGTCCCTTTTTACGATAGCGACCTGCGGCCAAATACTGGCAGGGATAATCTTGGCATCTCCGTTTCCTTCGCAATTTTAATGACGTTTTTTTACCTTTACAGAGTTATTAGGAAACTGTAATATTCAACTTCACACAAAAATAAAATTTCTGATGTTATACTATTTCGAAATATATTCCCTCATATATTTTTAATTTCTTTTTAAATCTTTGTATGTATAAATATTCAACTAAGAAAACTTCATACTGTTTATACATAGATATATAGATATGTAATATATGACCATTTTTTTATTTAATACTACAACATTTTCAGAATCTGATTCATTAAAACATGACCCATCACTTTCATCATCTACTTCATCCGCATCATCTGCGGCTCATGTTTCAGTTGAAACACCAAATCCTTCAAAATTCATTGAAGACATATTCGCTGTAAGTCTGCATTTAAAAAATAACTAATGATAATAACTTAATTTATTTATATATATTATTATTAACCAACATTATGGGTTTGTTTTGTGTCATATATAAACAAGTTCTGTAAAATATTCTCGGCTTGTATAATTCTCTTTCAAACATAAAATTCATCAGACTTATTTCTACCCTAAAATACAGGTTTGCTTGCCCTTACCTTATCGGTTATGGAACCAATTTAAATCTCTTTCATGTAAAATTATTGTTTTAGTAGTTACTTTCTTAGTAGAAAATAAAAATACAGAATTATTACTATACAATTATTCATTAATTTACTGGTGCTTACTCTTCAGTTATTTTTATTTGTATTTATATATTTTTTTGTTTACTTCTAACTTTCTTTTTGTATATTCTCATTATTAACATTTCAGCAAAAAAGGTGAAGGAATATTATTATTTAATATTTTATAAATTATTTTTCTCTATGCATATATTATGCGAATCGTATAAGTAGTAAGTAAAGGTTATTTTGTGTAAGTGTAATGTGTAAATAAGTGTTTTAGATAAGTACCAATAGATTTTTTTATTTTGGAATTTAATAACATTAAGTCGACCTTAAGACGTCGAAATTGGTATAAAAGATCATAAATATTCAATTAAAAGCATTTTATTTATATTGTAATTATGTTTTAGATACCAATTAATACATTAGGTGCAGTGAATAAATTTCTACAAAATAATGTTGGAAGGAAAACTGTTCAGGTGCGTAATAAGTCTCTATAATGGAGCAGTATCTAATAAAATATTACAATATTTTTGCACATTATGAACATTTAATTGTTCTGAGTAATTTATATTAACTGAAAAAATATATTTTCTCAAAAAAAAAAACTTTAAAATAAACAAATATACGTAAGAGTTACTTAAATAGTAATAGTTGATTACACAAAGAAAGCGGAGTGAGAAATACTTGTCGTAGTATTTACTTTCAACCCACTAGGGAAATAGCAAGAAACTAAACATTTTATAGTAGAAAGCGCTTTTGCTTAGCAAACAAAATAGAAATATGTTGAAATAATTTAGCATCTACAGCTGCATATTTAAATCCTACATGATCTTGTTGTACTTTGTATAGACGTTAAGATCGTCCAGTGGTCAGCGTTTGACTGTCAATTACCAATTGGGTTTACAGCCAAATGCTCATCTACTGAGCCACGTCAGCTTCATGTTAGCCCTTTCTTTCTCATTATATTTGGATGAATATTCATTAAAAAAAATCTTCGAATTTATTTATAATATTGTGTCTTTTTAGGTAGGTGAAGACGGAAGTGTCGACGAAGGAAGAATAAGGCGTGGACCTCACGCCAAGCGGAAAGCTCACAAACAAGTCGTTATTGTTGAGGAAACACCCGTAAAACCGGAAGAATAATATTTGACTATAAATAAATTTATAATTATAATTGTACATATGTGTATACTTCATGTATAAAAAATAAAATAAGATACGTTGTTCCAAAACGTATAATAAAGTAATATCTATAAATATGGATCTTTTTCTTTCATACATACACATAAAGAGGTTACAAAGAAAATAATATTGGCAATGATTATAATAGGAATATAAAGTTTGCGATACAGGAAAGTGTTGTTAAAATAATGAGCTTTGTGAAGCTGCCAAACTCATTTGGCTTACATCTACTGTATCCCAGTAGTTTACTATCCATATCTGTCTAATTAGCCGTTTCGCTGCCTATTCGATTTCGCTAAAGTTCCAAAACCATTTCTAAGCCAGTTATTACCAGCGCACATAGGAAATAGTATTGAGTTTAATAGATGTATTAATTCAGCTTTACGCCTTCGTCGTTTACTAAATTAGCTTTAATACCTAATAATAACTAATTAGTTATTACTAATTAGTTAATATTAGATATAAAACTGAGATATATTGATTTAATTTGATTATATGAGGAGACTCGTCTTTCATTTCAACAATCACTTTGTCGCTTGTTAAATATTATGAAATTTTATATGAGAGTCGATAAAAACATTAAGATTTTAACTGAAAGTTAATTAACCCACTAAGACTATAATAGGGGTAAAAATACCTTATTTTTAAAAGTAATAAAATTATTAATTAATTGTAAGAAATTGTGAACTACTTACTTTTACCAGCTAGTTTGGATGTAAATAAACATATATAGTTATTTCTATATATTTTTGTAAAAAAACTCGGAAAAACTAAAATGTTATAATATCACATAAACAGCTGACTATACAAGAGGGGACTGTAACGTTTTATATTTTATAACAAAATGAAATTCAAATACAAACCAAAGGTTTTTATTTCTATTATGTACAATATGCAACATATTTTACCTTAACCTTAACCTGGCTAACTTTAATAAATTATATATAAAAAAAATATATAGAATTGTTTGACGTGTGACAAAAAAAAAAAAACTTAGGAAACTTTTAGTTTCTCAGTCATTTTCCATTTTTTTTTTCTATTTTTATTTACACAAGTGTTCTCGTAGAGATGATACAGAAGTTCTTCTTAATCGTCCACACTTTGAAGATCATCTTGATGAGTATCTTCTTCAAATAAGCTCTGTTCGTCAGCCGGCTCGTCAGTCGTCGTTATATATGCTAGTACAGCTTTGATTTCAATTTTTTGTAGATACTAGTTACTACTACTATCGTAGACTCATATTCCAAAAAATAATCCCCATTATGCATGCTAAATATGCATTTTCCATGCGTAATTTGCATGCAAAATTATAAGAAAGGTCAACATTTACGTTGATAATCAATAGGACTCTACGACTATTATGGGTGTCGACACATCTAGAAGGCAAGCGTGGGGTAAAAATTGCGCGTGAAAACGACCACTTCTCGCGCGTTCAGGTGCTACACACAATTCAGGGGGATACACAAAAGTGCAAAGCGCTGTTACAAAAAATAAAGAGTGTTGCGATTAAATTTTATTTTCATTTTTTCGCTCAGACACCAAGGCATAAGTCCGGCGTTGAGTACCGCCACTCAACGCGCAATGTGCAACGCAAAACGGCAAAAAGTGAGAAATAGAATGTGTTAACACTAGATTCCCTGCTATATGCGGGATACAGTGTGAAGCTGATTTAATTTTTTAATCAACACTACATTTACACTATTCTTTAAAATTCTAAATACATAACAGATTTTTACTTTATTTGGAATTTTAAGAAATATTAACATGAGGCTATTTTGTTGGTGCAAAAGCTCAGTGTCTGACACACGATGTACACGCAATGTTTGTGGATTCGATTCCCTTGGGTGATGATTGATATTTAAAATATTTTTATTTTTGAAATTGATCGTGACTTTATAGCGTTAGGTTTCGCCAACTAACTACGGTGTTTGAAAATTGGACGAAATGCGGGAAAAAGAAAGAAAAGAAAGAAAAAGAAGTGTCTTAACACCAAGTTCTCTCTCTCTCTCTACCTAATTTGTTATATGTAGGAGGTGCGTTAAATAAAAAAAAAACTTAATTTCGTAAATTGGCATAGCTGGCTTAAACGTAATGACTTCGTTATTATAAAGCAACAACCCATTAAGTGTATATTGGATAAGTTATTTCCTGTAGCTTGGGAGCTTGCCCAGACCTATGGGCAATATTGACTTATTAATATAAAATAAACTGCACTTAATGGTATTAACCATATTTGTATAGAATTATTAATGAATATTTCGACCCTTATCAAGCCACACGCTGTTTAAGCTTTCATCTTCTACTACTTGGTATAAATCTCGGTAAATATCCAAACAACCCACTTGATGACTGCTTGCAAAATTAAATTGGGTCGTCCCTAGAGCAAGTTAATTGCACCCTAATCAAACTTGTCACAAGTTGCGTAAAATTGTCTATTTGGGAATTTTATGTCTATTGTTATTCAGTGTTATATTGTTGCTAGTTAGTATAGTTTTTAATTTAAAAACAAAATAGGAAATAATTTTACTATTTGCAGTATTTTAACGATATAACTACTATATGAATATTTAATTATTATTTTTCAAGTGTATTTAGAAAAATAGCTTTAATTTTTTGTATATTTTTATTTATACCGTAATTATACTAAATAATTCGTAATTTAAGTCTTTTGGGATTTTATTATATATATAGATAAAAAAAATCGAAGTTCTGATTGATATATGGAATTACGAACAAAATCAAATAAAAGTATTAAATGTATATGGCACTATTGACCCTGTTATCGGCTGCAATGTGCCTTTCCGTATCCATTTCGTATCTTCCATCTCTACTGAACATGCTTCCCAAATATACCACTTCATTTACTTGGTTTAATATCTTATACTGATCTTGCATTCCGTCTTTTCTTAATTTCTTTCATTTAAAAAAATTGATCATCTCGAGCGCGTCAGATTAAGGTAGAGTAAGTTAGTTACATGCTAAATCAAGTAATAAAAATTGATCGATAAAAATTAAAATTATAGTTCTCAAAATAAAAAATTAATTATTTTGTTATAAACTTGTAATATTTTTTGGAGTTTATAATTTTATATATTTTTTAGAGTGTGACTGTAAAACCGGCTGGTTGTGGGTTCAATCCCCATTCGAGGAGATGAAATATTTACTCAAATTGATTTTTCCATTTCTTCGCTTTGGTGACTCAACATCCAATGCCTTCAAAATTTGGTAGAAAGTGGGGAACAGAGAACACTGCTGTGTGCGGGATACAAAGTAAAGCTGATTTGTTTATTTTATTTATTTAAAAAAATATTAATAATTGTCGGACTAAGCAAGTCCCTTCAGATAATCATCAGATTATGACATAGCACATCTAGGGCATGAAGATGACCCATATATATCTTAATCTGACGCGCTTGAGTATTTCAAAATGACGAATTTTTTAGCACATTCCAACAATGGTTGCGAGCTTACGTTACATCCAAACCGTCAAATTATTATATAAGATCTTTTTTTAAGGTTCACTTAACATCCCCTTAGAAAATTACATTATTTTTTTCATATTTACAGATTCAGTCAGATTAACATATTTACATATTTAAAAATACGTAGGGAATTAATTATATCAATATCTGACGCGCTCGAGTATGTCCATGCAACAGATTTTTTTTACATTTTTGAAAATCTATAGCCGCTCACCCCACCGATCAAAAGATGTAATGAAGATGTATGACATTTTTTCTTGTTATCACCTAAGCTTCACAACCCAATAGGTCTACGACGCTCGAGTAAATCCCGTAAGTCCCCTTTTTGGCTTCCGTACTATACATAGTATAAGCCAGTCGTGGCGCAGGGGCACAAAATGTGAGTGTAAAATCTACTGATTGTAGATTCGATCCCCACTCGAGTAAATAAAATACTTATTTATTTAAATTTATATTTTCATTTCTTCGCTCTGGTGTCGAGGCATAGCGCGGCATTGAATTGCCACTTAACACTCAACACGCAATGCCTCCAGAACTATGCGGAAAGTGGGGACCGGAGTATCTTAACACTAGGTTCCCTTTGCCTACCCTGCTGTATGTGGGATACAGCGTGAAGCTGATTATTTTTTTTTGATTATATACTTAGAACTTAGAATTTGTTTTATAGTGAATAAATGTCTTGCTTAAAGTAATAACGTTTATTCATGTATGGGTAAGTAAGTAAGTAAGTAAGGTAAGTTTGTACATTAAAGCTACAGATTAACATTGGAGAGACATGGTATGTGAGCGTTTGCTCTTCAATGCAGAAAAGTTTCTGGCAGTACTGAGGTTAAACACGTTAATTCCTTAAATAAACAAAGCGATTTCATTTTACATATTCTATATTGACTTTACCTTCAACTTGAAGGATTTTTAGACATGCTTTAATATTTCTCAATTTGTCACTGGGTAAATTCAGAAGAAATGTTATGGGAGAACAATCGTATTGGTTATTTGAAGCAACTTTTTTTTATATATGACTTCATCGAAAAATACGTAGTGCATTGCAAAATATTGTGACGAGAAAAATTTAAGACAATTCCATATAAGAATTCTCTTAAATTTGACAGTTTATTGAGAAATAGATATTTTTCCATCAAACAATAATGGAAAATTACTAAACGTTGTGAAAGTTAGACGCTGTTTAATTGAGGCTTTAGTTGTGCAATAGGGCTGTGCCCCATCATAATACACACTCGGGAGATAGATTTTTTTTTTCATTTTTAATTATTATCATTTTGGTAGACAAATTGCGGCGTTGAGTCTCGCCATTCAAGACGCAATGTCTCAAAAATTGAGCGGAAAGTGTGGAACATGTTGTTATGGTTTGAAGATATTTATTTTATCTATACGTTAAAAAAGTGTAAAGGTGTGTGTAGGGTTTTCATTTAATGTATTAAAGCTTATTGAAAATAATAAAAATATAAATTAGTTTAAAATGCACTTAAAACAATATATTTTATTTTATAATGTGTATATAAAAATCAACAAATATCAAGAATTGTTAGCGATGATATAGTCTTCATATACCTACCTACCTAACCATATATAAATTAAATTAAACAAAAGTTATCCAGAGTGCGGGTGTGGTGGAAAATGTGTTCCGGCAAGCACCAGAGTAAATATCTCATTAAGGTTTTCTCTTAAAATTTAAAACACTGTGAATATTTGCATCTGCTACACTTAATTAAGTTATAAGTAAGGAAAAATGAGGCCCCGTTTCAAAGGATTTGGCCCTGTTTATATAGGTCGCCAAAATGTGCTAATATTCTTATACTAGCGACGCACCCGCGGCTTCGCCCGCTTGAAATACACTATTATATTTTATTTAACGTAATAAATTATGAACGTTCATGTTTTAATATTCATACATATTATGTTTGCACCGCTGTTGATTTCTTATGTGAAAGTTATTAAAACCATTGATAAAAATTAAGATAATGTAATTAAATCAAATTAAATTAAATCAGCTTCACGCTGTATCTCGCACACAGCATGGTATGCAGACGGAACATAATGTTAAAACACTCCATTCTAAACTTTCCGCCGCATTCTGGAGGAATTGCGTGTTGAGTAGCAGAACTTTTTATATTGCCTCGACACCAAGAAGCGAAGAAACAGAAATATAAATTTAAGTAAATATTTAATTTCTTCGAGTGGGTATCGAACCCACAACCAGTGCACACTCACCACAACACTTTGTGCCCCTGCGCCACGACTGGTCTCATAATATAATATAATTATTTTAATATATTTTTTATTTTTGCTTAAAATAATATCAATATATTGAATGTTGATATAAAAAATGTAACTAAGATGATTTCAATAGTTTTTATGTAACAAACTTACAACGTTTTTTTAAATTGTTCTTTTTAACCGATTTCAAAAAAGAGGAGTTTATCGATTCGTATGTCCACTGATATCTCAACCAATTATGAATAATTTTTTGTGATTCTTGTTTTATATTGTACCACATGTGTCAAAGGTCAAATATAAATCTTATGCCAATTAGTTCGGTATTTAAAAAAAATACCAAAAACGAAAATAATAAAATAAAATGTTAACCCCTGTTCGTACTTGCACTATTTGTCGTCTTCAGTTAATATTGCTTGTTTTTTTTTATTTAGAGTATTATTTATTTAGGTGTTCTAACTAATATATCGGTAGATGTAGTTAATTACTTATAACTTTTAAAAAAGTTGTTGTTACTTTCTTTTTGTTTTAGGTTTTTTACAAGTATTTATTTATATTAGTATACGAATGAAAAAGTGTAATAAATAGGCGTAAATATATATAGTATTTTGTTTTGTTAATGTTATATTGAGGAATGTTAATTTCTTTTTAATATGAATGATGAATATTCATCTAATAATGTCTTAATATTTGTACAATAATACCAATTTTAATATATTAAGGCCTACATTTCAGCAATGGACTGGTGATGGTTAAGATTTCAAGTCGGTGCCTGCAAGGCAAAAAAGCATTAATAGCTTAATATAATAATTGCAATAAAAAAATACCCTATACTAAATTGGCATCGAGTCCAAAACAATTCCATAATTCATACCATAATAAATAATCTGTCCTGTAATACAAATTCTGCTAGAATTATTAAGAAGCAACTAAATTATTATTGAAAAACAATTCGTCTAGTTATTGTACTAAAAATAATATATTAAAAAAATATTACAACTGCCTGAAAAACAAAACTTTAAGCGCTATAAAAACTTAGCATCTATTTTTATTTCAAGAAAGGATCTGGTAAATATTAAGCGCCGCCAGCCGCTGCGTTCATTCAATTAAAACGAGGACACTCAAACAAGTTCACTACAAATAACTTTAGCGTGTAAAAAGTGAGTTCAATTGTAAAACTTTTATGACTATGCTTCTGTATTCGTTAAGTATATAACTTAGCTTAAAAAAGGCGAATTCATGAGAAATGTGAATTTATTTTTTTTTGGAAGAGACAAGGTAAACGAGCGTACTGGTCACCAGATGGTAAGAGATCACCGCCGCCCACGACCTCGTGCGACACCAGAGGATTTACAGCACAACGACTGATTCATATTAAATATTTTTATATACTTAAAGTGTGATTCCAGACTTAGGAAAGAAACATCCTTTTTTAGAAAACTAAATATAAAATTTTGTACGTTTTCTAAATTCTCTTTTGCCAACTGATAGTTCTGAGTAATTATCTTTGGGGAGTAGAAATTTATAAAAATGTCTCTACAGAGATTTACTAATATGATTAAGAAATTACTGTGACGTTTGTATTAAATCGTAGCGGCATTCCATGAAGGTAGGTCTTTCCATAAAAAAAAGGTAGTAGGAGTATCAAAAAACCTACATTTATGTCACAAGTAGTTTCCTCCCTTCTCTTTAACTTATTTGAAAATGTATTTTTGTAATTTCCTTTATTATGTATTATGTAGGTTTTTGCCCATTCGGATTTTTTTAGGACAGCAATAACCTAATGTCAATTTTAAGACTCCACGAATAAAATAGCACGTAATTAATTTATTCGTATTATATAGAAAGTATAATCTCTGTGGAAGTGTCAGCACCACTTTAAATGAAACCACAGTTTTAATTACTCTATAAAAGCCTAATACAATTTTAACAAAAAAAACGCTGACACTTTCGTCCTGTATAATAAATAAATAGAAAAGTCTTTACAGGAGATATAAAAAAATAAAAATTTGTTCGATAAATATATCGATTATAGAAGCTAAAAAACTGTAGTATTAAAATTATTAACAAAAAACTTCGAACGATTTCTTCAATTTCAACCGGATCTCATAATTAGAACTTAACCAAATTTTTATCATAATACCCATGATGCGTGTCCTTTCCAATAAATAAGACTAATCGAATTTTGTCGCGTACACACTTAATGAAAATTAAAGAATCACCAAAATCGGTTCACTCACTCAAAAGTTTTGAGGTAACAAACATAAAAAAATGCAATCGAATTGATAACCTTCTCCTTTTATAAATGTCGTTTAATAAAAATGTGACACAATCAAATTACGTGGATTACTCGCTAGTAAAACTAAATTATATAATATTCATGTAAAATATTAATGAATTAATCGCTTATCTTCCTATTTTATTTAACCAAAACTTAAAAGAAGAAAGTACAATTTAAATTATAAAAAAGAATTATATTAGTAAGGTGGTTGGTGGACATTCACTACAAGTGTTTATGTTGTTTTATATATAGGTGTAATTGTAATATAAGATAGATTAGATTATTCGCCCGATCGCCCTCCTGATCTCCCTGATACTGGAGGCAGTATTGATTCTCAGTACCTTAGGTATAAGTTAAAAATAAATAAATAAATAAAATAAAATATGCATGGCTATACACATAAATAACATAGTTAATTATGGATAATACAATCCATATATTTTTAATCCGAGGCCGGTCGTGGCGCAGCGGCACGAGGTGTGACTGCAAAACCGATTGGTTGTGGGTTCGATCCCCACTCG